>CABFVX010005091.1:40565-51690 GCA_902151425.1 Timema shepardi | reverse complement strand
GGTCAGATGTGCATTCCAAGAAGAGAGGGGGGAAGCCTATTTTGAATTTGAGACGGTATTCAACAGTCCCTGATTTATTATGATTGGTATAATATAATACAACAGTAAAATAGCAGTTCAGAAAGTTAGCTTGTAGGTCTATATAACCCTAGTGTGAGCGGCTGTATATAGTTTTAGGAACTCTTAACAGGATGTCCAGCTATCTGGAAAACAGGGAATTCGATTGAACAGTGGAAAGTAATGGGAAATTTAGGGAATTTGATAACATTTCTGGATATAAAAAACCCACAACTTTTATTTACAGTAGGCTTATTCAAAATAATAACTTTCTTCCCGTTAATAAACAACACATATCTTTAGCATAGTTGATTATACTAATCTCAATCCTCAAGGTCAACATATGATTTACGTGTCGTCTTTCCAACCCTCTACCCCGCATTTTCAACCAAAATTGAGTCATGGATATGCACACGCTCTTGAATTTGATTAGATTATAGGAAAACTAAGCCAATAAATCACAACCTGGAAAACTAAGCCAATACATCACAACCTGGAAAACTAAGCCAATACATCACAACCTGGAAAATTCAGGGAAATTTAAAATGCAGTTTGGCCGGACACCACTAATATATGCTTTAGAATGATAAGTATAGAGTACCGTAAGTTATTAGTATGCTCCGATGATGGCTACCTAAGTGTAATTCCTTATTTTTGCTGTCTTTATGAAAAAAAAACCCCACTTTTTTGGTAAACTAAAATTATTCCATCAGTAAATACATTTACAGTACAGTAGTATAAATATCTATCAATAGTAGTCTACTCTCAACAGTTGTTAGTATTACTGTGAGTTCACACGGTCGCCGAAAAACTAGCTCAGAACAGAAACGTGGTCACGTGACGCGCTCTAAGCCAACCACAAGATTTCCGCTTAATCGGCGCGAGCTGATCTGCTGATGTTCAACTATTCTCTGCTTTGTCCGCTCTGTTCGAGATGTCCGGCGCAGGAGAACCAATCAAATCTCAGAACTGACCATCTCGAATCAGTGCGCATGCGCTGTACAGCTGACCGGGAGAGAGAGATGACATCCAGTTTGGTCGCCCTTACAGGACTATCATGCACTCTGGTGGAACCATGGTACAGCTATGGAGGTTGTCTGCACGTGGGAGTCTTAAACATAACTTAACCTAATTCACCAACCCCCTGGCGAACCGTTGGGATGATTCCCCTTGAGATAAAGATGCTAAAGGTACCAGTCGGGAATCGAATCCGGGACCCTTAGGTTCGTAGCCAGGTTCACTGACCATTATACCACGGGGCCGGATGGAGGAAAAATGCATCACCATTTAGGGGAAATCACCCTCCATGCGTATAACCTGATAATGAGACGTGGGAGGAAAAGTGCGAAGCGATGTTACCCTCCCCCCCCCACCTTTCCTTTCCCCTCCGGTCGATTCCATTTGTAAAAAAAAAAGTTGGATCAGTAACCCCCTCTCCCAATACCCCTGTTATAAACTGTCACAGTCACAGGCTGTCATTATTCGTGGGGCGGGTGTTTTTCTCCCTTCGTTATTACGAGAACGGATTTTTTTTATCACTGCAGATGAGGGTTTGGAGTGGGTTTTTTTTGTTCGTCCATAAGCACGACTGGTTTTTTTAAAATATTTTTTATCTTATTCCATATTCGGCTGTCATTCACATACATTCTTATAGACGTCCCAATAAATACAGGTCGTTCTTTACGTATCAACAACAAACATATGGTCGAGGATACAGGCTTATATATATATATATATATATATATCGGGGTGTTTTATAAACACAGCATACAACTTACAAACTAACATAATACACGAAGCAACACCTTACTATTTAGTGTTGTCATTTAGGATAACCTTATCTGACAGTCGACAAAAAAGTTGTACTTTCCCAATAAGACAGAACTGCCGATGACAGAAAGATCGTGGCTCGAATCCCGAGCGGATGTACTGAGGATGGTTTTACCTTAAATGCTTTTGCAACCTCTCATTTCACTCCACACGAATTCAGGTACACTTCCTCTAAAATTGTACCTTCCTCATCTCTACCCCAATAAGTGTAATTATGTGGATGGGATGGGTTAACCAGAATAAAAATTTTCTTCTACGTTATGTTTGTGTGTGTATTTACAAATCAAATGTAGGTTACTAAATACTACTCTTAGCCTGCCTTTATACTTGGAAACATTGAGGAAATTGGTTTCATACAATATATTTCATGTGAAACTAAAACACATCGGGTCAAATGTGAGCGTTTATAGTAGCCTGCAATCGATTTCATGGTCGGATACAGTTTCCATCGAGTTGCATGCAGAGCGTGAAACTGACCCGGAAATTCGGGGGAAACTTTTTGTTTCACACGCTGTAGTGGGACCTTGTTTCAAATGTAGTCGTTTATACCAGGAGACCAATTGCAAGAAACTGACCTCGCTTGAGGAACCTATCCCATCTTATAATTCAATCATATATTGGGAGTCACAAGTATTTATTCAAAGCACTTTATAAAATCAATTATTATTGATTGTATACCTAATGCTTTTTTTATTCCTTGCAAGACATTATCACGACTTAAAAGGTGCTATTTCATTTCAGTTTCTTGTTAGGTGCTATTTCATTTCAGTTTCTTGTTAGGTGCAACATTTGATTGCTAGTTTCTTGTCGGGTGCAGCAATTGATTGCTAATTTCTTGTCAGGTGCGGCAATTGATTGCTAGTTCCTTGTCAGGTGCGGCAATTGATTGCTAGTTCCTTGTCAGGTGCGGCAATTGATTGCTAGTTCCTTGTCAGGTGTGGCAATTGATTGCTAGTTCCTTGTCAGGTGCGGCAATTGATTGCTAGTTCCTTGTCAGGTTCGGCAATTGATTGCTAGTTTATTGTCAGGTGCAGCAATTGATTGCTAGTTTATTGTCAGGTGCAGCAATTGATTGCTAGTTCCTTGTCAGGCGCAGAAATTGATTGCTAGTTCCTTGTCAAGTGCAGCAATTGATTGCTCGTTCCTTGTCAGGTTCAGAAATTGATTGCTAGTTCCTTGTCAGGTGCGGCAATTGATTGCTAGTTTCTTGTTAGGTGCAGCAATTGATTGCTAGTTCCTTGTTAGGGGTAGCAATTGATTGCTAGTTTCTTGTCAGGTGCGGCAATTGATTGCTAGTTTCTTGTCAGGTGTGGCAATTGATTGCTAGTTTCTTGTCAGGTGCAGCAATTGATTGCTAGTTTCTTGTTAGGTGCAGCAATTGATTGCTAGTTCCTTGTTAGGGGTAGCAATTGATTGCTAGTTCCTTGTTAGGTGTAGCAATTGATTGCTAGTTTCTTGTCAGGTGCAGGTGCGGCAATTGATTGCTAGTTTCTTGTTAGGTGCAGCGATTGATTGCTAATTTCTTGTCAGGTGCAGCAATTGATTGCTAGTTTCTTGTCAGGTGCAGCAATTGATTGCTAATTTCTTGTCAGGTGCAGCAATTGGTTGCTAGTTTCTTGTCAGGTGCAGCAATTGATTGCTAATTTCTTGTCAGGTGCAGCAATTGATTGCTAGTTTCTTGTCAGGTGCAGCAATTGATTGCTAGTTTCTTGTCAGGTGCGGCAATCGATTGCTTGTTTCTTGTCAGGTGCGGCAATTGATTGCTAGTTCCTTGTCAGGTGCGGCAATTGATTGCTAGTTCCTTGTCAGGTGCAGCAATTGATTGCTAGTTTATTGCCAGGTGCGGCAATTGATTGCTAGTTAATTGTCAGGTGCAGCAATTGATTGCTAGTTCCTTGTCAGGCGCAGAAATTGATTGCTAGTTCCTTGTCAGGTGCAGCAATTGATTGCTCGTTCCTTGTCAGGTGCGGCAATTGATTGCTAGTTTCTTGTCAGGTGCAGCAATTGATTGCTAGTTTCTTGTCAGGTGCAGCAATTGATTGCTAGTTCCTTGTCAGGCGCAGAAATTGATTGCTAGTTCCTTGTCAGGCGCAGAAATTGATTGCTAGTTCCTTGTCAGGTGCAGCAATTGATTGCTAGTTCCTTGTCAGGTGCAGCAATTGATTGCTCGTTCCTTGTCAGGTGTGGCAATTGATTGCTAGTTCCTTGTCAGGTGCAGCAATTGATTGCTAGTTTCTTGTCAGGTGCAGCAATTGATTGCTAGTTTCTTGTCAGGTGCGGCAATTGATTGCTAGTTTCTTGTCAGGTGCAGCAATTGATTGCTCGTTCCTTGTCAGGTGAGCAATTGATTGCTAGTTTCTTGTCAGGTGCAGCAACTGATTGCTAGTTTCTTGTCAGGTGCAGCAATTGATTGCTAGTTCCTTGTCAGGTGCGGCAATTGATTGCTAGTTTCTTGTCAGGTGCAGCAATTGTCTGGTTGGCGCTGCAACGCCTCAGGAAATCGATTGCATGAAACAAATTTCCTCGAAGTTTCCTTACACTTGTACCTCAATTTTCATACGAATGAACATATTACCTAACTGCTTGAAAAGGTTACTAGATATACTTTCAAGTATTCATACGTCAAGTAGTAAAATCTGCAGCTATCGATCTTGATATATATAGGCTTACATATTTTTAGTACGTTGTTTTATTACCTGTTCAAGTTTTATACGCATATATGATAATTACTCTAATGAGGTGGGAATAAGTATAGAAGCATTTTAGATGTAGTTTACCCGCATTTGTTTGGAAGGAGAGTGGGAAACCATTAAGGACAGAAAAATATATACCCTACCGGAATTTGAATCAAGATCTCCCCGTCTTCAGCAGGCCAGTTAAACACCAGAGAGACGCTTTAGAGATTTCCGCCACCGAAGCGGGTTTGTTAGATGTCATCAATACTAGTAATATAGTGAAATGTTATCTATGTCGACAGCAAAAAAATATTCTTGTGTTTTCTAAGCGGCCCTTCCTATGAAAATATGACAGTACTTTCACGTCATTCATTGAAACCTTCTGTCACGCGAATAGCACGAAGAGGCTACTTCCGCGAGTATTTTTAGCCGTTCAGCGATGTAAGCTAGTTTACCTTACGCGATGTTTGAATGTTTGCAGCCGATCTTTGTTTACGATTTATTTTTAGATCCTTCCACCGACGATGGGGACTGGCGTCCCAGTTGAAAGTCTACTCTGCGAAACGCGTCGCAAAACATATTTTAATATAAACGTCATCTGTTTAAAATTTATGAGCGTGTATTTTTACTACTCCTCAGGGCTAAACATACGAAGTGTACCCTCACTTGCGTGGAGGGAGAGTGGGGGGGGGAAAAAAACAAACACTTAAGGAATCATCACACACGCAACCGGGGATTTGAACCTCGGTTTTCCCCGTCAACGGCGGTTTTATTCTATTGCGAGAGTGACGCCTTAGAACTTTCGACCACACCGAAGCGCGTCGCTACCAGTTCGATTCTTGTAAGGGTCGCTTGCGATTACAAGAAAAACCCACGTTGTATTTTATATTGGATGAAAGCTGTGAAGATTTTCGGACACACTGTATTTTATCAATATCTATAAAATAACAATTAAAATATGATTAAGTGTTGTCAATGTTGGCAGCAAAAAAAAAGTGTTTGTATTTAAAAAATAAGTCCTTTATTAAGAAAAATGGGAGTATAGTGTCCGATTCAGCTGGCTTAATGATGATAAAATGCTGTACCATCGCTGATACAATCCTCCAGGCACTCTGACGACAGCTCTTTCAAAGGGGACGATACATCGGTCAAGTTACCTGTACTAATCGCCACCTGTTTTCGGCCAGTAAATAGACACCTAATTCATCGTCCTTGTCACCAGGTCACGCTCAAATTACGGGCGAATTAAAATCCCCCACTAGCTGTAAACAGGTATTGTGGTACTTTCCCCCGATGTTGGCCGGTATGTAGGTTATTACGACCTGTAAATAATGTCTCTGGTATTTACATAATCGATCCCTCTGTTCGCATGTGCATGACGAGGGTCATCATTGTGAATGGAAGCTAGCCCACCCATTCCGTTGGCGTGGAATAAATTAATTTGTAAACGAAGCACGCTCTATATTGTAGGAACAGATGCCATTTCTTCACAAATAAACAAGCCAAATATGTTTGTATAGCCAATGCTCGTTAGGGTTCGGCCAGACTGAACAAGCGTGCGAGCGACTGTGCGATTGGTTGGCCAGACTGACGAGCGAGCGAGCGCGTGATTAGCAAATAGCTCCCGATAGTTGTTGACGAGGAGGCAAAGGTTCGAATCTTTGCGCAGTGAACTGAGGGTGGTTTTTTACAAGTGATTTATTGCTGTGGTTTTCTCATTCTCTCTCCATGTTAATGGTGATTCTTATTTATAAAGGCCTATTTGATTATAATATTTTATGATCTTACCAATTAAATTAGGACGTTAGTAGCAAGTGTGCTAAACCTATCGATAGTAATAAAAATGTCAAACTGAGAAGTTTTCCTACCACTCTATAAACCAACATACAATAATATTGTCTAGCGCCTGTAAACTAGACTGTACCGGCTCGAGCTCTCGCTCCAGTCTAGCCGTCCCCTAATGTCTGACACTGGGGTTGGCTATGCAGTTAGTCTACTGTAAAGACGAGGGCTGCTAGTATTAAGGCCTAGAGTTAATTCAAAGTCAGTGGTCGTTTATTCTAATTGGCCTGTCCGTGTGGTTAAGTGTTGGACCTCTTAGGCTGACTATTTTATACTATAGCCTAATCTAACAGGTAGATTAGAATAATCAGAACTAAACTAACTTAGTATAGTCTTATCCTGAAAATTGAAAAATGACACTCGGGCACGGGAATCAAACCTGTCCCGTGTCCAGGTGTCATTTTTCAATTTTCAGAATATGATATCTAGATGGAGTAATCCTCACTAAAAGCATAAATAATAGCATTGGCTATTGGATTCTTATCTTAGTATGGGCCTATTTTTTTTAAAAAAAGTGATTGAATAGCGTACTTTAAAGAAAATACACATACAATTTTTAAACTTGAAACATTCTCTTCTAATCTACTAACACGATTAAATAAAAACATATTATCCTTCATAAGAATTTTGTTGACTAAATTGTCTTATTTGTAATTATTTAAAATAAAAAGTTAATATAGACTTAATTTAATAGAATAGGACTATTATCGAGACAGATTATTTTCGCTGTAAACTAATAAGTTTTTTTAAAATTTGATTTACGGGACTAGAACGCTAAATAAAATGTACAGTAGCCCCATGACTTCTTTGGTGCTGACTGACAGCTCACAACTGACTTCTGACAGCTTTTAAAAGTTACCAGACCAAATTACGTACCCCTGCGCCGAACCATATGATCTGCAAAAACATGTGTTTAGCAGCTGTCACTTCTGACGATCAAAATTTAGGTACATCCTTGAATGTTGACTGTCAGAAGTCAGCTGTGAGCTGTCAGTCGGCACCAAATAAGCCATGGGGCTACTGCAATTTGGTCCTACACTTGATTTTGAATGATTATTACATATTTGTTCGATTGTTTAAATCAACACTTAACTTTTTTTTTAAATAAACATTTTTTTTCTAACGCTACTTAGTTTGATAACGACTCTAAGAATACAACGTTTACGGAATATCTAGCTAAGAATAAATGGAATAGACAGGAGGAAGGTAGAGTGTAGAGAAAGTGTACCTACATTTGCGTGGACGGAGAGAGTGAAACCACTTTAAAAAAAAAATTATTACCTCAATGCACCCGGTCTGGAGTAGTTTTTCCTGAAAAGTCGTACGATCGGGGTAAAAAGTATTAAAGATGGTTGCGATTGTGCTCAGGAAGATAATCATTTTTATCAAATTTATTTTCTTTTTAAACACCTTGTCTCTCTCTCTCCCCACTAACTCATATCTTATACCCTGCCCCCTCGGCCCCCCTCTGTTCCCTACAATTAAATTAAATCAATGTTTTCTGTTTTGAATATATATTTGACCCGTTGCATTCGACTATAATAAGGTAATTCTGTATTGTATGTAGATAGAGATGGCATTGAGCCGTTAGTCGGCCAGGTTCATCAAAGCGGGTAAAAGGGGAGGGGGGGAGAAATAATACATAATGCGTCGCTCGCCTCCCCCTCCTTTTAGTCCCCGCTCTTCAAAGTCGATGTTCCTCTGTTCCCCCTGACGCGATATTACTCTGATTGGAAACAGTTGGCCCGGAGGCTATTTAACTACGTGTTAAGGCGCTCGCTAGAATAGTTGAGCAGGAATTGCTTAACGCCCGGAAACCAATTAGGGTTATATCGTTAATGGTTGGATAGGTCTGGTAGTAGGAGAACAAACAGGGGAGGAGGAAAATACAAATTACAATACAATTTGTGTGGTGGAAACCCCCCACACCCCTTATTAAATTACCTCATTCGATTCACAAAGATCCTTTATACGATCCTCCCTTTCGTTTACCGAGCATTTAGCTTTTAATTATCAAAAGGATTATGTGGTCTTTTGGGTTTTTCAGAATGGAAAACAACAGCTTTTAAGCTACAGTAGCCCCATGGCTTCTTTGGTGCTGACTGACAGCTCACAGCTGACAACTGACAGTCAATATTTAGGAATATATCTAAATTTTGACCGTCAGGAGTGACAGCTGCTAGACACATGTTTTTGCAGAGCACATGGTTTGGCGTAGGGATACGTAATTTGGTTTAGTAACTTTTCAAAGCTTTTAGCTGTCAGCTGTGAGCTGTCAGTCAGAACCAAAGAAGTCCTGGGGCTACTGTAGGCTTCCTGTTTAGGTTATATTATATACTAAGTACGCATATGTACTAATTATGGTAGTTGGCTAAGGATGAGGAAGGGCAAATTTAGAGGAAGGGTATCCGTATTTGCGCAAAGCAAGAGTGGAAAACCAATTAGGAAAATTCACCCTAAGTAGGCCTACACCTGGCTGGTATTTGAACCCCGATCTCTCTCTTATCGGCAGTTTAGTCAATTGAGAGAGTGACGCCTTCATGCTGCCATCGAAGCGTTTTTTTTACGATAAAACCCCCCAAAATAATGTTTTTTTAAATTCATTCCCTTCCATCCCAACTGAGCTAATATTTTAAGTTACGCCATACGTTTGTCAATAAGAGAATCGTTTGTCTTGTTAGTGCGAGAAGAGGATGGAAATGACTGCTTTCTGAAAGTGACGTCTCTAACTTGTCCTTGACAGTTCGTAGCACTGGCGTGTTTAGCCACAACTCTCTCTTTTTCTCTAAGGAGGGGGAGGGGAGACTAGTTAGATTAAAAATCTCGTTTAAATTACCACTCTGCACAACGCAACAACACTTTTTTAAAAAAAAGTTACGTCTCGATCAAATGCGTGCTCCTCAGGCCTTTGGATTATATAAATAAATAAATAAAAAAAAAAGTATGTAAAGTTGCGGTGTAATGTTCCGGTATTGTACTCCAAGGTTTTCACAATTTTTTTCTCTCTTTCTAATGGCCGATAAAGAAACAGGAAAAAAAAGGCATGTGTTATACGGCCAGACATTAGCGCACTCCAGAAAATATTCTAAATAGGTGGGTGGTATGTTTGTATTTACTCTATTGAAGAAGGGTGTCCTGGCGGTCTAGGGGGTAAGGTGTCAGACTTCTATGATCGCGGCCGGGGTTCAATCCTCGGTCCCGGCAAAGATTTATCTGATTACCAAACCCTTCCTTCACCTCTAACAAGATATCTTGTGAATGTGAGGAATGCCAGGTCTCCACCGTGGTTCGGATTCCACGTTAAACTGTAGGTCCTTCATTTCATCTCACAATCACCCTACCATTACACATTAGCGTAAGTGCGTATAACCTGAACGGGTAGTAAGACGCGGTGCTAATAATAATAATCAATTGAAGAAGCTATCAGAAATTTCTAAATGCCACCAAACTAAGCGTGTTTATAACGTTCCAAGGTGAAGCTGTTCTACGGAAGGAGAACAAACAGGGGAGGAGGAAAAGAGGTACATATTAGACTGCACATTTGTGCTCTGGATCCTCTTATTAAATGCCATTATTCTATTTACAAATATTTATTGTAAGCTCCTATACCATTTATCTTTTGTCTCCGGACAGTTTTTAGCTATTAATTATCAACAGAAATATGTGGATTGCTGGATTTTTCAGAGTGGAGAATTTCAAACGTTTAAACTATGTTTACAAGTCTTTATATGTCTAGAGCCATAAACGTGTTCATCCGGTAAATACCAAACTCGTGTATTATCAGGCATTGTCACTATTTAACCTAAGCGCAACATCTGATGGGCATTAAATACAGTAGCCCCATGGCTTCTCTGGTGCTGACTGACAGCTCTCAACTGACTTCTTGACAGTCAACATTTAGTTATATACATAAATTTTGACTGTCAGAAGTGACAGCTGCTAAACACATGTTCATGCAGATCATTTGGTTCGGCGTGGGGATACATAATTTGGACTGGGAACTTCTTAAAGCCGTCAGCTGTCAGTCAGCACCAAAGAAGCCATGGGGCTACTGTATCTCAAATAACTAGGCAGCCTCTTTGTAGTTTTATTAGAGATTTGAAACCTGACGTAATAAAAATGCTGTCGACCTCCGTAGTCTTGGGGTAAAGTGTTTGCCTCAGGGCCCGATGTATATGAGTTCAAACCCAGACGGGTTTAACGGATTTTTCTTCAGCGATTAAAATCCGTAGCACAACTTCCTTCGGATGGGAAGTAAAGCCGTTTGTCCCATGTCGATTGTGGCGTGTAAAAGACCCCTGGGAGGTTTGTTAAAATACCCTTTCTGGCAAAATTGGTAGGCTCTTTCGCTCTCGCTCATAGAAGTTATTGTATGTTGATATTATCAGTCGGTTCAAAAAGTGCATATTAAATACCTTCATTATATTATTAAAATAATAAACAAAAATGCTTGTCAACGTGTAGGTTTACATTCCTCTTAAAAGAAGTTTTTCCACTAACTGTAATTTTCATCACTATGATTCCCGGCCATCATATTTCGCTTCCTCTCCTGTAGAATCGTATGTCATCATTTATTGGCGTGTATTGAAATGCCCTTGACGGCTGAGTAAACATGGTATCTACGCGAGTGAACCGCGCTGGTTTTGGATTGTAATTACTGCACATCACTCTCCATATAGCTTGCCCCCCCCCCCCTTCACCCCCTTTCCACCGCTCCACAG
>CABFVX010005091.1:25110-36407 GCA_902151425.1 Timema shepardi | reverse complement strand
TTTTTTTTTTTCAAAACCGACTCGTGTAATTGGTTAATTGGCTGGTGAATTCAATTATTTATTGTCTGTTTACAAGTTGTGACTATTTTTTTAAAAAAACTTTAAATGGATTACCTTGCAATTACTTTGAGTTTATATTACACGCAAACTAGTTTATAAACACTGTGACCTATATTTTATTATTTTTATTTAGCAACGCGTCTTACTATCCGTTCGGTTTATACGCTTAAGTACTAATTACGTCGAATGGATTAGGAATTGAGTAGGTTGAATCTAGAGGAAGTGAACCCGCATTTGCGTGGAAGGAGATTGGAAAGCCATTTAGGAATCCCCCCACCCCCCAAGTTAACCCGAGCGAGATTCGAACCTCGATATCCCCATCCTCAGCAGTCTAACACAACATAACTAACGCGTTAGACAACTACGCCACCCCAGGTGGGTTTTGACCTATTTTCCTTGAAACTAATTAGGGAAGTTTAATTTCGTATGATTTTAAGAAACCAAAGAAAATTAAGCTATTATAAAAGAGGATTACGTCTGTATACACTAACCGCCAGTTCTGGCTACGACAACCTAGGGTAACATGAATACGAGGGTGAGTTTAAAAATGTACGGTAGCTCGCTAGTATTATTACTAATGGGGGGGTCCATATGTGTTTCCCATCCATCCGGAGCTGGGCATGCATTCAGTCTTTCGGCCTGTTAGTGTTGCCCGCACCATCTGGGAGAAAACACATCCTAGATAAGTCCTTAAAGTGCGGTAGTTCCCCGTTACGTTGCTTACCGCACTGGATTTCTACGAGCAAGAGAGAAAGAGCCTCCCAATTTTGTCGGGAGAGCTATTTACACAAACCTTACAGGGTTATTTTACATGTCCACAGTCGATATGGGACCGGCCGGCGGCTTTACTTTCCCTCCGAAGGAAGTTGTGCTACTGATTGTTATCCGTTGACCTTGGATGGGTTTGAACCCACGAACCTCGGGTCCTGAGGAGGCGAGCACTCTACTCCCAAGACTCCTCAAGTCAACTTAGTATCATTAGAGTTGAGGTAAACCACAATGTTTGTGTGTGTGTTTAAAGATCACATGATACCTGACTATGTTAAAAAAAAGTCTTTTCAAATTTCCAACTTTTTTTTGTTAAGAAAAATACTCTGCCATATCCTATATCCAGTCCATTTTTCATAAGAAGGACCTTAACTGACAACTCGTTAAGTTACTAGATCTACTCTCATGTATTCATACGTCAAGTCATGTGATATATAGCAATCAATACCTATAAATAACAATATCAAAGTAAAATGTCATTGTTGACCTAAAAAAATTGTTTTTTTATTTCTAATATCTTTTCTCACGAAAATTTGACTTTTCGTGAGGAATTAGTTTTTTTATCTGAACTAGTAGGATATTATCATGTCTTATTTTTGCAAATTAAAAGTATTTTTACGAGTAGATGATACACCGTAACCCTTCAAAAGCATTGTCGGGTTAAACCAACGGCCCCGGGTTTGATTTCTGTGTCCTTACAAAATATAAGGCAGTTGTGTCAAAACTAGTTTGGTCACGAGGGCCACGTCGAACATTGAAAATACTGAGGGAGCTGCATTAAAAAAAAAAAAGTCAAAATTTTTTGGTAAAATAAAACTCAAAATTAAATTTTTTAAATACTTAATGTTACAAAAAAATTAAAATTATTTAAAATGTAAAGACTTTCTATTTATTCCCCATGAATTTGAAAAAAAAAAAAAAAATTACAGCAGAGGTGTGGGTTAGGCTTTCTCATAGTATAAATTTCTCTATGGCTTTCTTTATATCTTTTGTTAGAGTCAATTTCACAATTGACGCGTCTCGTGAGTGTTTTGTTCTTTTTCATAAGAGAAAATAACTATTCACACACTCACGTGTTCCCAAAAAAATTGCACAGATTTGGTTTGCAACTTTAATCATTTTTGGAAATCAAGTTTTTGATGCACCAACATTAATTGCTATATTTTCCCAAATAATGACCCTATTCGGGTGTCACACTCTTAAGCGGTGTTTTTATACGACGTTTATAAAAAATTGTTCATAAAAAGGTCCGCGGACTGCCAAGTTTGACATGCCCGATTTGAGGTATTTGGACCGACAAATATTCACTTTGGTAAAATAATGAAAAATGGCTCTACATAGATTCACGTTTGTACTTAAGCGTATCATACGAACGGGTAGTAAGACGTGAGGCTAAAAAATCTTCGTGCACATAGGTTATACTTCTCGAACAGAAATACTTTATCAATTCTGGTTCTTTCAATAAACATTTTAAGGTTCCGGTTCTGATTAGAAACATTAATTAAAAGATAATTTACAACAAATTAAAAGTTATCTATATAAAAAATATATATCGATTGTAATGGTTGTCCGGTTGTAATTTTTAAGCACTTTATTGTTAGAGTTCCTGTTCCAGTTTTTTACTGAAAAATTTAGTTCTTGACAGAACAACCTTACATTTTTATGTTTTTGTTTGTTTTTATTTATCATAATTTCCATGAACGTTTAACAAAAACAATACAATTTTTTTTGCTCATTCAATTAGAAGTCCATTATATAACATAAGCTTGTCTGCTTACTTACTACTCAACAAGTCCCTGAGCTCATTAAAACTAATAAAATTCTCTTTGGTGTTGTGAGAAACCTCCTCACAGAGTTACCAGCAACACTGTGGAAGCGACGTTTTTCCTAAAGAGGAAGGGAGGGACAAATCTCGTACAGGGTTCATTGACTCTCTGACGAACGAACGATCCACTCTGATGCCCTTGAAGATAGTCAAAGTTGACCATTCTCTCACTGCATTCTTCGTTGTAGGGCATTATTTAGTAATCCTGGCTTATTAATACTATGTTTATTAGATCAACTTATTGTTGTAAAGGGCGGGAAAAGAAACAAAAAATGGATGATCTAAGTTTTTTCCTCTACCCGGCTACAGGTGGAGGGAGTTACGGTCGTACGAGTTGTTTACCACTAAAGATACAGTTGAAGTTGAATTGCGGCCCGAGCTGTTGACCTAACCTAACAACCTTTCTAATATTTACCAAAACCATTGAACGACAAGAATTGAGGAAGTTATATCACGAGGGATGTCGATATTAGATTTTGGGCCAGTTTCATAGTTAGATTTAGTACGCCTCAAGTGCGGCGCTACACTAAATACAAGACGACACCTACCTAAACCAGAATGGAATGGGCCGTTCTCGCATAGTAAACTGGCCCATTCCATTCTGGTTTAGGTAGGACTCATGTACTTAGTGTAGCACCGCACTTGAGGCGTACTAAATTTGACTATGAAACTGGCCCTATGATAGTTTTTGTCTGAAATTTATGACGGCATGATAGAAAACACACTGCTAACTAGGTGGACGCAACTCATACCTCTCTCTCAAATGAGTGGGCCGCAACTCACCTACAGTAGCCCCGTGGCTTCTTTGCTGCTGACTTCTGACAGTCAACATTTAGGTATATACCTAATACATAATTTGGTCTGGTAACTTTTTAAAGCTGTCAGTCAACACCAAAGAAGTCATGAGGCTACTGTACACAGGTTTTCTTCTTCTGTAGTTTGCTCATAAATGACTAACAATATTGTTACCTATATATTAACTAAGATAGTCAAAATTATCTCTGCCTAATAATATATAGGCCTGCAACTAAAATTGTAAAATATAAAAGCGCGCCTCTGAACGATTAAAAACATAACACTGATCTACTAAAGAGGGAACTTCACCTGGTGGTCTCAGAGTAAGGTGTCAGACTTCTGTGCTGGGGGTCCGGGGTTCAATCCTCGGTCCCGGCATAGATTTATCTGATTACCAAACCCTTCCTTCTGTGGAATGCCAGGCCTCCACCGTGGTTCGGATCCCACGTTAAACTGTAGGTCCTCCATTTCGTCTCACAATCACCCTACCATTACAAATCAGCGTAAGTGCGTATCACCCGGACGGGTAGTAAGACGCGGTGGTGATGATGATGATGATAATAATAATAATAGTATATATTTTAGCGTGTAATCACTTATTAGTTTCCTGCTTCACGTCATATTATCCGACCAGGTTATATATAACCTACGCTTTTTTTTACACTAATTGGATAGGGGTGTAGTGAGAAAGGTAGAATTATGTAGGAAATGTACCCCCAATATAGGGGGCGACCACCTCATTACGGCCGGTTGGAACTTCCTATCGTTGTTTGCTTTTATACTTGCGCTCCGCTCCGCCNAGGTTGTAATATGACGTCACGCATTAACTGCCGGCCCCCCCCCCATCTTCACCTTTACACGCCGAGCACTCCTCTCCTCTCCCTCTGATATGCTTACGTAGTTTATAGACATACCCTTTTACGTATTCGTACTTCAAGTCATCTGCAAATAAAACATTAACATCAATATTGGCCGCCGCAAAAAGACCCTTCTTGTGAAAATTGGACTGTTTAAGCGCAATACACTACAAACCGGTCTCGAACTCGTCATATATTTTTCATCTTCGAAGTTTAATGGGGTGAAACTCGACCTCGTGAGAACAAATGAGGAGCGACTTGAATAAATAAGTAGCGGCTCCGGTCTAGAAAACAAGAGATTAACGGCCGGAGGGCTCGTTGAGATGATCATATGACACCTCCTGCAAAATATTGGCACTATCATCAGTATCATCACTATCGTCGGTATCATCACTATCGTCAATATCGTCAGTATCATCACTATCGTCAATATCGTCAGTATCATCAGTATTGTAACTATCGTCAGTATTGTCACTGTCATCAGTATCATAACTATCGTCAGTATCATCAGTATCGTAACTATCATCACTATCGTCACTATCATCAGTATAGCTCTCTTGTGGGGTGAACTAATTTTTGAAGCCTGCAAAAACTCGTGCTAATCTCTCAAGTCAATTTTTTTTATGATATTCTCCCCCCCCCCTCCCCACTCCCAAGGTTATATAAAAAATGTTCCGCTTTTGTAATAATGCTCACACACTCGAGATAGTATGGAAGAACAAAACGAGTGAGAAAAATATGTCGTTGATTTGCAAGTTGTCGAGACAATCGACGTGTTTTTTGTCTGTGGTCATGGCGCTTTTTGCATGCCACTCATCTCTTACTAGTCCCTTCACATCTTCGCGTCTCGAACGTGTGCGAGTCAATTACAGCTGACATTCTTTTCGTGTTCGAATTCTATTATTCTTGTCTTTCTCTTTCTCTTTTTGTTTACTCACTCCCTTCCATTCACTCTCCAATCCCTTCTTGACTTATATTTATTCTAAATCTTGATTCTCACGCTCTCCATAGAAACCAGAATCTGCCGGAGTGGCACAGCAATTCACACGCTGTATGTTGACCCATGATGCATTGCAACGCTAACCTAAACATATATTTTAGATTATTCTCCCGATGTATGTTTACAAATTATAACGCTGTGTCGTTGCACAATCCAATACATCGATAAACACGCTTTACATTAACGGGTCATTTTAAATCTTCCCCACAACATCCAACGAAGCTGTCTGCTTTGCTTCTAGCTCTACAGCGCATGCGCACTGATTTGAGATGGTTGGTCTTGAGATTTGATTGGTTCTCCTGTGCTGAACTTCTCAGGCCGAGCGGACGAAGTAGAGATGTGTTGAAATCGCGTTGCATTAGACTCTTAGAGGGTGCATTGGAGGTTTTTCCCCCCCTGTCCGTCCTCGAGTTGGATGTCGGTGCATTCATTAAAATTCATCTTCTTCATCCTGAGTACAGTAGCCCCATTTCTTCTTTGGTGCTGACTGACAGCTCACAGCTGACTGTCAAAAGTGACAGCTGCTAAGCACATGTTTTTGCAGATCATTTAATTCGGCGTAGGGATACGTTATTTGGTCTGGTAATTTTTTAAAGCTGTCAGTCAGCACCAAAGAAGACATGGGGCTACTGTAGGTCGCGTAAAAGTAAGCCACGCAAGAGATATGAACGCAACAACCTGTCGGCAGGGCCGGATATGACGTCATGCAGTGGTTTACAAGTGGAGGATGTGTGAGCTCGTCAGACCGCTCCAGAACTCTTGGGATCTCTCTCCTCTCTCTCTCTGCCCTCGCTTCGTGTCGCCTGAGAATCAACTTGCCTGGAAGAAACACTTTTTTTTTTTTACTGCGAGTTAATTAGGGCACGTCCTGCTTTCCCGTCTCCTTCTTCGATTGCTTTCTCCGGCTGTTTGTCTACAAAGTGCTCCGATGATTTCCTCATACCTAGACCCATTGAAGAGCACTAACCAGAAAATACAAACATATCTTTTGCGGTCAGCAGTGATAACGAACGTTTTACTAAACAATTATTAGTGTTAATTTATAGGTACTGATATCTACCAAAAGTGACAGCTCCAAAGCATATGACTTGACGTATGAATACGTGAAATTAGATCTGGTAGCTTTACTAGATGGGTGACGTGGCGGTCTAGAGGCAAGGTGTCAGACTTCTGTGTTAGGGGTCCGGGGTTCAATCCTCGGTCCCGGCACGGATTTATCTGATTTACCAAACCCCTCCTTCACGTCTGACAAGACGTGTATTAATCACAACTTGTGGATGTGTGGAATGCCAGGCCTCCACCGTGGTTCGGATTCCACGTTAATCTGTAGGTCCTCCATTCCATCTCACAATCACCCTACCATTACACATTAGCGTAAGTGCGTACAACCCGAACGGTGCGGTGCTGCGGTAATAGCTTTACTGGCTGTCAAATGGGGCTCTTCTTATGAAAATTGGACTAATGTAGTAAATCTAGTAGTCTTTCTGTTTATAGTAACTTTTATGTTTGTCAGATAAGGTCCTTCCTATTAAAATTGGACTGTACACCAAGGTCAGGTGACACTTTAAGAGACGGTGACCCGTATGGGTGGGCCCGTGGTTAAACACGCCAGTCTCATATAGTCTGGTATTACGTTGAAGGCAAGGTTCGAATCCCTGTTGGGTCTTAAATTTCTTCATCGTCGCCTACCACAGTAGTGTAAATCTGCTGAAACGCCCAAAACTTTTTGGATATAAAGTTTTACGTAAAATTACATCATCCCATTTTTTAGTACTATAATAGAGAAAGCTAATATTTTCTTGTAAAACTCAAACTTTTAATCTGACAGCGTTGTTTTTACTTTTTCAGATAGTATTTTATTTATATAAAAAACACCGTTTCAAACTTTCCTATGTAGGGAATTTGATTTACTTTATTTTAGATAACAAGTTATTTCAAGGACTAGGAAAAATGGCACGCTTTGTCTTAAAAGGCCTCTTTATCTTCATTCTGACAGTTTTCTTTTTTTCTTTTTTATCATGGAATGATTCTTCAACATAAATAAATACATAAATGAAAAAACGGTCGAACAGATGTTTTGAATTCAACTTTATGACAGTAATAACAATATATATATATCTCAACTAAGGCCTAAGCGTATGACCCGAACAAGTAGTAAAACGCGACGCTAAAAAAGGTCCTACTTTTCATATGCTTGCAAATTTTTTCGTATATTGCTTATTTACTTACCAATTTTTATTTAAAAGGCCATTTGGTGGTAGGTAGAAAAGGATAAGGTAGTGCAATTTGTTGGATACATATTTTTAGATGTTGATTTCCACACGTCCTTCACATAGTCTACTCTTACCTTAATATGGCCCCAACACACTAACAGTCAGACTGCCAGTTTTAATAAAGTAATTATTAATACACAGTCCGACTGATCGTGAGGGGGCAATGGGCCTACTGATGGCCTGTTGAACGGACTTACGAAAGTAGGCCTACTGATGGTCGGTCGGACGGACTTACGAAAGTAGGCCTACTGATGGTCTGTCGGATGGACTTACGAAAGTAGGCCTACTGATGGTCGGTCGGATGGACTTACGAAAGTAGGCCTACGATGGTCGGTCGGATGGACTTACGAAAGTAGGCCTACTGATGGTCTGTCGGATGGACTTACGAAAGTAGGCCTACTGATGGTCGGTCGGACGGACTTACGAAAGTAGGCCTACTGATGGTCGGTCGGATGGACTTACGAAAGTAGGCCTACGATGGTCGGTCGGATGGACTTATGAAAGTATGCCTACTGATGGTCGGTCGGACGGACTTACGAAAGTAGGCCTACTGATGGTCTGTCGGACGGACTTATGAAAGTATGCCTACTGATGTGATACATATTTTCTGATCATCAGTGGCGGCTCGTGTATAGGCACTGGGAAACTGCAGCACCCCCTATTTCTTCTTAATATTATCGATAACATTTAATATAATGATTACTTTTTTAATTAATTCTTTATTTATTTTTACAGTACAATATATATTCCTTAAGCTTAATGTCAGTACTTGGGTAGCCATCCTCCAATTTATGAAAAAGATACAAATATCTTTGTATGGAACTGTGCGCTTCACAGTGCCAGTGCAGTGACCTGGCGTTTGACTGTTGTGCGCATGCGCACATAGGAGGGGGTGGGGAGTAAGGCGGGACTACCAGGTAGAGAGAGCACTGTTGCTCTCGCAGTGCCGGTTCTGTCGTGATGGTGGAAGGTTTTTTTTTACTCAGCGTGTTTTGTGCTTAAAAACCGTGTACCATATTCTTGAATGTGATAAAGTGTAGAAGAGTGTAGAATTAGATTATTATTTTGCTTCCAGATATTCTATTTAATTCATTTTTTTTTCGGTTCGTTTATTTAACAGAAAGACTAAATTAAATGCGCTTGCAGTACTTTCAATGGAGAAAAATTTCCTCAATTGTCATCCAAAGATCAAGAAGAAAATTATTGAACTTTTTGCGCAAACTAAAACAAGAAGAATGGATTTCATTTTTAAATGAATATATCAAGCTTGAACTGTAACAATTTAAGTTAAAATTAAGTTAAAAATGTTTTTTTTTTTGTTAAGATTTTATCAAGTTCCTGAATAAATTTTCTTTTTATACATGATTTTTTCCTTTTACACAATTTTAAAACAAAGACTAAACATTTTCTAGAGCAGCACCCCCACTAATTTTAGCTTCGAGCCGCCGCCACTGCTGATCATATCAGTATCAGTCCATCAGTCTTGCAAGTGATGGGAGAGACTGACACTAAGGGTTCGGCCAGACTGACAAGCGTGCGAGTGAGCGAGCGCGTGACGTGATTATTAGATAGCTCTCGAGAGCTGTTGACAAAGAGGCAAAGGTTCGAATCTTGGCTCAGTGAACTGAGGGTGGTTTTTGGCAAGTGATTTATTGCTGTGGTTTTTCCATCCTCTATCGCGCTAATGGTGATTATTATTTGTAAAGGCCTATTTGATTATAATATTTTATGATCTCACCAATTAAATTAGGCTGTTAGTAGCAAGTGTGCTAAATCTATCGATAGTAGTAAAAATGTCAAACTGAGAAGTTTCCCTAGCACTCAATGAACCAACATACAATAATATTGCCTAGCGCCTGTAAACTAGACCGTACCGGTTCGAGCGCTCGCTCCAGTCTGGCCACCCACCTCGTATTACAACCAATGTGTTCTAGTTTATATTTTAGTCGCTCGCCCGGTCGGGCCGTACTCTTTATAATACTGACCGTGTACGGTCGCGTTGTAAATACTGACTGATCGTGTGCGTCTCTTTGTAAATACTGACTGATCGTGTACGTCTCGTTGTAAATACTGACTGATCGTGTACGATCTCGTTGTAAATACTGACTGATCGTGTAGGGTCTCGTTGTAAATACTGACTGATCGTGTGGGGGCCCTATAAACTATGAGTGAGTGAAGAATGGCCCCGAGCACGGGACGATCCCTGGATAGCTCAGTGGTAAGAGCATTGGCGTGCTAGGCCGAGGGTCCAGGGTTCGATTCCTTTTTCCACTTGTCATTTTTCCCCGTCTACGAATTAATGTCCCTAAGTTCTATTTTGGTTTTAATAGGCCTATAATCCACATTGATATAGTGCCTTGATTGCACAGACTCGGATCTAATAACCGTAAATTTTTACTTTCTCGCTACCTTACAAGTAGAGAAAGTATCGTGATCGTCATAATAATCGAACTCGAGATTTTGGTTTCATGATCCCGCGAATCCGAAAAAGTGGGTTTCGCAATGCCGTCTGTATGTGTGTTTGTTTAACCCTAAAATGAAGAGTACCGTTGTTAACTAAAGGGTGAAGAGAGAAAACATTATCGATTTTCTCCAAATCGGCCCTAACGATTCCGTACCGATGCGTAAATTTTAAATTTCTATCTTATCTCCGTAACTCTTTGAGATATTAAATTATTTATCATTGCAATTATGTAGGTCAGTACGAAGTTTCCGCACCTTTTTTTAAATGAGATTGTACTTTTAAATAGATATGTAATTTTGTAGATAATGATCTCATGTTAAATATACAATGAATGAATTGGGGGGCGCGGGGAGGGGGTTCTTAACAATTATTTTTCTGGACAACGTTCATACGTCGTCGGGTTGTACGCTTATTTTATCTACTAATTACTCTAGCGGTTTCAGGGATTAAGAAGGTTATATTTAGCGGACGTATACCCACATTTTCTTGGAGGGAGAGTGAAAAAATCAGCCCCAGTAAACCCGACTGAGATTCGAACCTCTATCCCCCCGTCATTGGCGGTCTAGTCCACTGCGATAGCGACGCCTTGGGGCTTAGACCATGCAGTCAGCGATGCGGCTCATGTTAAATATAAATATTAAGTATAAATTAAAGTGGATTAGAATCTATAAATGTCAAACACAGTTGACTCGATCTTTGAATAGTAGAAATTTCACTAGTGTATTTGGGATTTGCTGTTTTTTCTACAAATAACAATTTGTTAATGTTATTTCAGCTGTTATATTCCTAGCTACCCATAATGTATAGAGCAAAACCGAGATATTGATGTCTGTTAAGGCTGTACCGGTACCTAATAGGACTGATGATGCTGCTGATGATGATGATTTCGACAGTTTAGCCAAGTGGTATAGGGAGGTACATATTGGGGGTATGTGATCGTAAAAAAAAAAGAAGGCTACGAACCCTTGGTCTAACAGATGGCATCAATAGCTCAATTAACCTGCTGACTGAGAGATCGGGGTTTGAATCCCTATCAGATGTACCTAGGGTGGTTTTTTTTTTCAAAATAGTTTTTCACCCTCCCTCCACACAAAATGCGAGTACATTTGCTCTAAATTCAACCTTCCTCATCATTATCTCACTATTGTTATCAGTACGTATGCGTATAACCTGAATGGGTAGTAATACGCAGTGATAAAAAAAATCAATTTGAGCTAAAGTTTGACTCACTCCCCCCCCCCTCCCCAACTCCCCC
>CABFVX010005091.1:0-23235 GCA_902151425.1 Timema shepardi | reverse complement strand
CCCCCCCCCTATTCTCATCCTCCTACCATTTCCACCCCCCACACACACGTACCCCGGATTCTCTTGCCTCTCAGCTTTGTTTACACATCGCAAGCGCGTGGAAGCGTTTGTTTTATCGCGGCTTTTTATTGTTGCTTGCAATAATTTAGTATCGCCTTACGAGGGTTTTATATGTTTTCATAGTTTAGTTCACGGTCGTTCGTTTTTTCTGTGTGAATATGCGAATTGACTTTAATTTTACGGAATATAATATGTATGAGGATATATTTTTAAGGTAGTCATAAATATTTATAACTATGTTAAACTCTTTACATGACTTAAAACAAAATCAGATCACTCATACATTCATTAATCCGTTTTATAGACGGGAAGGGTAAAATTAAGTGCACACTTCAAAATTTTGTCAAGTAAAAAAAAAGAGTAATTATATCTAAAGAGATACGTCTGACTTGAACTAACAACGTTTTTCTTCTATCGCCGCTTTCTTACTAGTAGGGATGAGGATCTACACGCATGGAAGGAGAGCGGAAAACCACTTAAGAAAAAAACACCCTCAATAGACCCGACTGGGATTCGAACCATGATCTCCCCATCTTTAGCAGGTCAGTCTAAAACGAGATTGTCGCCTTAAACCGTTCGGACACCGAGGCGCGTTTGACTTAACCTAATTACAGGACAAACACAATTTCAAGACCCCCATACTTAACATAATTAATGGTGAAGGAATGTCAAGTACTGAAATCAAAACTGCTTCCCGGCTGGTTATATTGAAGCCCCCCCACTAACTCTTCATCTACGCAAATGTTGATACACGTTCTCCCAATACTACCTTCCTAATCCCTCCTCTATAAATGCAAAATATGCGGATAGCCCGAACAAGTAGTAAAACGCGGTGCACATGTTTTTTAAAAAAATATGACCTATGACTATCATTATTTCACTGTAAAATTAAAACATACTATTATTATTATTATTATTGTAGTGTGGCTAACTTAAAGGTTTTAACGGCGGCACTTTGCTCCAAAGAAAGTATTACGTGTCGCAAGATAAAAGTAGAACATGCATTTAGTTGAGTCATCGCGAAGAATAGTCGACCTCTGCACAAATTGGCGGTTCTATTGTTAACTGTACAGCAGGGACACTATAGCTAAGGTGATGTGACGGCACTTTGGATAGGATTAACTCGCGGTACAGAATGTAGTGCCACATCGTTCTTTCTCTTTCAAGTTTCATTAATAAAATATAATATATATGAGCTCGCTCTAGATCTATTACTATTATTATTTAGCACCGCGTCTTACTACCCGTTCGGGTTATACGCTTTTAAGTACTAATTACGTTAATTGATGAGGAATTGAGAAGGTTGAATCAGAGGAAGTGAACCCGCATTTGCGTAGAGGGGGAGTGGAAAACCATTCAGGAAAATAACTCCCAGTTCACCCGACCGAGATTCGAACCTCGATCTCCCCGTCCTCAGCAGTCGAGCTCAACAAGACTAGCGCGTCAGCCAACTACGCCACGGAGGCGGGTCTCTAGATGTAGGATCCTCGTCTGTGACCAAGGTCGGAGTCAGGGTGTCGAACCGGAACCAGAGCTGATGATTGAAATTGACAATTTTTTTTAACACCGCGTCTTACTACGCGTTCAGGTTATACGCATGTATTAATGACGCTGATGAGTTAGGGATGAGGAAGGTTGTATTTAGAGGAAGTGTAGCCTCATTTGCGTGGGGAAAAACCATTCTCAGCACACCCTTTCGGGATTCGAACCCGGATCAACCTGTCATCAGCAGTCTAGTCTAATGCGATTAAAGCGCCTCAGACCATGCGGCCACCGAAGCGGTGTTGTCAAGGAACCAATTTTAACACTCGACCGGTGTGTTCTAATGTTCCCTCCTCTTAAGGACACGGGTTTTTTTTACGTCAGTACTCGCACGCGGCCAGATATAGCTGGCTTTTATTTTTAACTACCATGTACTGCACTTGCGAAACGCGATGCAATATCGCAAATGCGGCCGAGTCCCGCAAGGAAT
This sequence comes from Timema shepardi, assembly GCA_902151425.1. NCBI lineage: Eukaryota > Metazoa > Arthropoda > Insecta > Phasmatodea > Timematidae > Timema > Timema shepardi. Next base: position 21,203 of record CABFVX010005091.1, on the reverse strand, counting down.
GTGCTGATCGCTGCCGGGTCTCTTGTCCGTCCGTCCGTCCGTCCGACACTTCACTATGTGAGGGAAGTGGGACAAGCCACTTCACTTGCACTCTCCAGTACATAACTGCACAATCTCGACTTGGGTTAGGACGTCCACTTCTTAAATGTATACATCTATAGTACAATTTTCAAAATAAGGACCTCTATCTGACAGCTACAGTAGCCCCGCCCCATGGCTTCTTTGGTTCAGACTGACAGCTGACGGCTTTGAAAAGTTACCAGATAAAATTATGTATTCATACGCCGAACCATATGATCTGCAAAAACATGTGTTTAGCAGCTGTCACTTCTATCAGTTAAAATTTAGGTATATACCTAAATGTTGACTGTCAGAAGTGACAGCTGTGAGCTGTCAGTCAGCACCAAAGAAGCCATGGGGCTATTGTAGAAAAGTTAGTAGATCGACCATGACGTATCCGTACGTCAAGTATTGTGACCCGCAGCTGTCACTTTTGATGGACAGGCCTATGTGTCAATACCTATAAAACAACACTTAGTCGACCTTGGTGGTCTTGAGGTAAAGTGCTTGCCTCAGGACCTCATGAGTGAGTTCGAACCCGGTTGAGATGGACGGATTTTTCCTTGAGCGAGACAAATACGTAGCACAACTTCCTTCGGAGGGGAAGTGAAGCCGTCAGTCACTTGTGGCGTGTAAAAGAAACCTGAGAAGGTATGTGAGAATACCTATCCCGGTAAAATTGTTAGGTTCTTTCACGCTCGTTCATATAAATTCTGTTTGGAAGGAAACGGGGGACCACCACACATTATGAACTCCCCCAGTCCATGGGATATCTACCAGATGGTGCAGGCACCACTAACCAGCCGAATCCTCATCTGCGGAGGGATGGATGGATAGATATCACATCAAAACAACCTCCGGGTTGTTGACTTACGAAGAAAATAACAATAAAATATCCTTAATTTTGTAAGAATAATAAAAGTTTGTAATTTTTAAAAGGTCCTTTCTATGAAAATTGAGCTATAGTTTTGACTAGAGATGGGAGGCGCACCTTAATTCACCTCTTTTAACAGGACATACCGCCTCCATGTAAACTGATTTGTAAACAGCCTCTTTGTTTGTTTGTTTGTCCGTCGTGGCAGGTGTTTGAACCCGGAATCAGAGTTTTAATCGTATGCACCAGCGACCGTAGGTGCACCCAGATGAAGAGGGCGGGGGAACTGGGGTGTTTAACCCACCTCCCTCTCTAGGACAAGATAGCAAAACAATCTTAATAAAATCCTAAAACATGTGAAGAATGAAGATACAACTACGGTCCAATGTTAGTGTAACAGCCCTTTAAAATATATAAACCTTTCTTTGTTGTCAAAATGGATAAAAAACTGTGGTTATTTTCTAGTTATTGACAATCTATATTTCAAAAGGTGGGAGATGTAGATCACATTACTTGATGTATGAACACATAAAAGTAGGTAAAGGGTTTGATGCACATTGCTAAGCCATAATGTGTTTAATTTTCTTCACATGGTGATATCAACAGTTGTTATTATTATTATTATTTAGCACCGCGTCTTACTACCCGTTCGGGTTATACGCTAATTACTCTAATGGATTAGGATTTGGGAAGGTTGAATTAGAGGAAGTGAACCCGCATTTGCGTGGAGGGAGAGGGGAAAACCATTTAGGAAAAACCACCCCCAGTTCACCCGACCGAGATTCGAACCTCGATCTCCCCGTCCTCAGCAGTCTGGCTCAACACGACAAGCGCGTTAGCCAACTACGCCACCGAGGCGGGTTAACAGTTGTTAAATATCCATCATGATCATAGCGAGACATTAGATGAGAAACTTTTTAAATGAAGATAAAAAGTTGTCATTGAATTCTAGGACACCCTTGACCGATATTCAACAACTGTTGATATCAACATGTGAAGGAAATTAAAAAACAACAACACTGAACTTACCTTGAACTTACACATCAAAGTATACGTATCATCATAGGAACGTGTACTAAGACGCGGTGGGGTAAAAAAAAAGTGAAATAAATATTTAAAAAATTGCGTTTGTGAGAGGAAAATTAGGTTTGTTTTATTTTATCACCTCGTTACTTCACCACATAGCTTGCCGACAGACAGTTCTGTTAGCCACACACGTGCGAACATATGGTTCGAGGGGATACAAATGACTTTGACTACACATTCAATTTGCTAGCAATTTATCGCCATTTGCCTCGTTTCGCTTTGATAAAAGTTTTGACTTCTGCACTTTTTGACAACTTTTATTATTATTATTATGATTTTTATTCCTCCATTCCTCGTAAATTGCAGCGTTGCCTGATCTCTAAACAGAAACTATGTTTTAGATCAAACCGGATAATAATGTCTAGGTTAGAGGATAGCAAAACAAACAGAAAGGACGGAACCAATTAACCGACTGACTAAACTTTTTCTTATATTATCCTAAATATGTTTTTTTTAATCCTTTCTTCAGTTAATGCGAATTTAATACCATCAAAACTCACGTTTTTCTTTTTCGGTTTCTTTTGAATGAGAGTTAATACAGCCTTTTATATGCAGGCTTCCCTGAAATTATCTTTATGAATTTTGTCCAACACAAAAGAAACTTTATGTTTTCTTTCTTTACATTTCCTTTATTGGTAATTCTGTGTTTAATTAAATAGATACTCTAGTTTAACAGTTGTGAATATATATATATATTGTTAAGTTATTACTGTTCAAATATAAGCATATATTCCATTCACGGTAGGGATTACTCTCTGAAAGGTCTTTTTTCCTACCAATATCCTACTATATAGTAGATTTAGGGTAGAGAAAAAGGCCTTTCAGAAGTCAATTCCTACGGTGAATGGATTATACAAGCTTTTATTTCTTCACTGACCCGCCTCGGTGGCGTAGTTGGCTAACGCGCTAGTCGTGTTGAGCTCGACTGCCGAGGACGGGGAGATCGAGGTTCGAATCTCGGTCGGGTGAACTGAGGGTGGTCTTTCCCCAAATGGTTTTCCACTCTCCATCCACGCAAATGCGGGTTCACTTCCTCTATTTCAACCTTCCCAATTCCTAATCCATTAGCGTAATTAGTACTTAAAAAGCGTATAACCCGAACGGGTAGTAAGACGCGGTGCTAATATTATTATTTCTTCACTGTACTGTTATTTATTTTATTAGCCATTAAACGAGTATATATTACTGAGTGAATTGAATTTTGTCAATTAACTACCGAAATTAATCACTCATTTCGGAGATCACAAACACACGGACACACACATTACAAGTCTGTTAAACAACTCACGCATGCGCAACGACACAATAGACCAGAGAGCAGAAAACAACTACATACGTCTCATCACAGTCAAGAACTAAATAATGTCAACATATATATTCCACTTCCTGGATGACTTTTATGTCTGATAAAAATATCATTTTCGGACACCTGTATGATTTTCCTCAGAGGTTTTTCAAAAACTGAACCAACTTAATTCTATAACAGGCACACAGCACTCAGTACCTCGGTTGTCATTTTGATACTTAAAAAAGCGCGGAGCCCCAATTTCTCCGACCACACCTCTTTCGGCCTGGCCGGAAACGGAACCCGGGAACCTTTAGCTCATTAGGTAAAGCGCGTGATCGAAGTAGCTGACGTGTTGGACAAGGCGTTGCGATGATGCCGAGTCGTTGGATTAAAAAAATAGATGTTATTTTTGTGCTACTTACTGCCCGTTCTCATCTAGAGATACGAGACAAAACTACAAAACGTGGCTAAATTACAGTGTTTTTGCAGTTTTCATAACAAACGATTATTTATTTTCGGCAAAATAAATCAAATATTTCTCCACTAGAAATATAGGGCCTTATGCAAGAACTTGACTAAGTGGATGTTATGTTGACATTAGCGTGGGTTTGCTTGCGTCATCGAAGGTTAAAAGTTGGAGCGATAGTGTGCTCGGGACCGCACTATCGGTTAACTAAGCATTCACTATACGTTCTTGCATACCTACCGCCCTTGGAGTTTAAGTTCGTTCACATGGTGATATCAACAGTTGTTGATTATCTTTCATGAGGATAGTGGCATTAGATGACGAACTTTTTAAACTAAGATAATTATTTAGTAGAAACTTACCGGTAAAAGTTTAATTTTCTCCACAAGGTGATCTCAACAGTTGTTGAATATCTGTCAAGGGTGTTCTGAAATTTAATGACAACTTTTATCTTCATTTAAAAAGTATCTTATCTAATGCCGCTATGTTCATGACAGATATTCAACAACTGTTGATATCACCGTGTGAAGAAAATCAAACTATTATGTTTTTACTGTAGAAATATTTGATATATTTTGTCCTAACAATTTATTTTAAACTTATAAAGACTGCAAAAATTACGGGTTTTAAAACTCGTTTTCCCCCCCTTCTACTCACGGTAAGTAGCCTCAACTTTTGTTTTTAAAACTTGAATAACCCGGTTCCGTTAACTTTGCATCCTTTGTGTCAAGTGTTGCATTGAGTGAGCCGGCTAGTCAACGTGTTCTCCTTCTGTTCCTTTCCTGATTTCACTCTTGCCTCGCATTCTTTCGACATGTGATGCTAATAGCTTGCTTGTACAGTCTGGCTTTCGTAAGAAATCCGTTATTTAAAAAACCCAACGGAGGCTCATGTCGCCAGAATAGCGCTGATAAAAATATTACGATTTTGGATTTATACTTAAGTCCGTTTAATTAATAATGTAAAGATAAATTATACAGTAATCCACAAGGAAGTTTTATTGGAAACGTGTGATAGCTTTATAATTACTAAATCAAATAAGACGTTCTTCTAGCCTGCCAAATTATAGAGACTTTAAACAAATGTTGGTGGTTGAAAGTATGGGCTTCCTGTAAAAAAAATTGAACCAAGCTAGCGATTTACCGTTTGTAACTATTTGCTTGTTTCGTAATGTGTATTTTCACGTGCTTTTTACAGAATAATTTATCTCAAAATGTTTAAAAGTTCTACTTCTATCCTTGTCAATCAACATTAGAAGTTTATTTCTAAGGAAGGGGGACACAGTTTAAATTCACAGCGCCCCCATTTTATTTAAACCAAAAACTTCTCAATTGTAGTACTCTTTTCATAGACATAGGGAGGGCATTAATTTAAAGGTTACTAAAGCTACTATCTCGTATTAATACGTCAAGTCGGTGACCTGGCGGTCTAGGGGTCAGGTGTCAGACTTCTATGCTGACGGCCGGGGTTCAATCCTCGGTCCCGGCACAGATTTATCTGATCACCAAACCCTTCCTTCACCTCTGACAAGACATATTGTGAATGTGAGGAATTCCAGGCCTCCACCGTGGTTCGGATTCCGCGGTAAATTGTAGGTCCTCCATTTCATCGCACAATCATCCTATCATTACACATTAGCGTAAGTGCGTATAACCCGAACGGGTAGTAAGACGTGGTGGTAGTAATACTAATAATAATATTATAATAATTCAAGTCATGTGATCTACAGCTGTCACTCTGGTTGATGTTATCGGCACCATACGAACTGCTCGATAAACTATAAAACATTATTTGGAAGGCTGGGTTGGTCAAGTGGCCGACACGACTTGGACCAACTGCTAGACAAGCTCAAGTATAGGAGTACAAAGTGATAGACAACCAAGTGGTCGACACGAGCTGGACCATGTGATAGACAAGCTCCCATATAAGAGGACAAAGGGATAGACAACCAAGCGGCCGACACGAGAGGATCAATTGCTCAACTAACATCGAGATGAATCCAGTTAACAACGGCTCAAGTGACAGACAAGTTATTTCAAAACTAACAATGTTATAAACATGGTAGTAAGTGGTTGAAATGACGGTTCTGGACCACTTTCTCTCATAAGGTTAACATTGATCCACCACATTGAATGGGATGGATCACTTTCTCCCCTAACCTAACCTAAGCTAACCTAACCTGGCTTTTAATTACACAAGACTACCTTATGTCCCTGTATTTGTCGTTCTGCCCCTTGAGTCTAGATCCTAGCCTCCACCCTGTACTCTCCTCCCAGCCTTTATCCCCTTCTCTTACCATGCCCGCCAATCGCTCCTCTCCCCTCCTCCCAGTCTCCTACCCCTAGCCTTGATCTGTACAACTTCCAGTCCCCCATCCTGTACTGTTACCTCCTTTAAGCCATTCAACTTCCTGTATCCATCCTGAGCAAGAGGTAGTCTGACTCGATCATGACCGGTTTGATCCCATCCATCCTCTTACCATCCGCTTCTTGATACCTTAGACGGCTTAAATCTTGTACCTTAAGCGATCTGTCCTTCCTCCTTACCACCCGTCCCTCAAAACATTCCGAAACGATTTGAAACTGCACTAAATAATTATGTATCATTCTCCACCTGACACCTTAAGAGTCGAGACCATTCATCGGGGTTCGATCCCAGCCGGTTGACTGAAGGTGAATTTTCAAAAATGGTTTTCCACTCTCACTCCACGAAAAATCGGGTGCAGTTCCTCTAAATTTAACCTTACTCGTCCCTAAACACATTAGCGTATCTAGTATATAGGCGTATAACGCGGTGCTAAAAATTAAAAATATGTAGCACTAAATACTCAGGCTAGATATTAAAATTATCTCTTTTAACAACAATAAAAATCTTTTTGCTGTCGCTTATTGCCGGTTACTAATTTTACATGCTATTTTAAAACTGTTGTCAAATTTCAAGTTTTAATAAAGGTCACTAAGGAATTTTTTCTCAGTGGTTTTCTACTCTTTCTTCATGGAAAAGTGGGTATATTTTCTCTAAATTATACCCTCTTCACCTCTAATTTATTAATATAAAAATAAGATAGTTCATACGTGTGGACCAGCACTCGCTGTTCTTTATTGTTGCAGAATTAATTTCGACTGTTCAATTCGTGATATTATTTTATAAGGTCATCATTAGTTCGAGTTATTATCACCTACAGTTTTACTTCAGCAAACCCTACAAAAATTTGTTAAGAAGTGTGAGGTTAGGCTGATGGGTTGGGGGGAAAATTATTTGAGTGTAAACAAGGACAATCGTGTATTGAATTAACTGTTTGTCACTTAGCCCACTCTTAATTGGATGGTATCAAAGTTTGTCGAGCAGTTGGTCCTCTCGTGTCGGCCACTTTGTCTGCTCCCGATGTTATCAATAACTATAAAATAACAATAATAAAATAGTAAACTGCTATCATTGATGATTGCAAAAAAAAACTGCTTCGGTGGCCGCATGGCATAAGACGTCACACTCTTGTTGGACTAGACTACCGATGAGAAAGGGATCAGGGTTCGAGTCTCGGTTGGTTGTACTGAGGGTGGTTTTTGACTCTCCACACAAATGCGGGTACACGGTCACTAAATTCAACCTTCCTCATCCCTGACTCACTACCGTAATTAGTGCATATGCCTGCAACCCAAACGGATTGTAAGACGTGGTGCTAACTTTTTTTTTCAATTTTTTTTTAAATCTAGCGCGTGGAGGGATAGTGAAAAACCATTTTGAAAAACAACAGTACACCCGACCGATATTCGAACCTCGGCCTCCCCGTCATCGGCGGTCAAGTCTACTGCGAGAGTAGCGCGTTAGATCACGCGGCCACCGAAGTGGGTCGAAAGAGCCTTCCTATAAAAATTGTACTGTTACAGAAAGCTTTAAGACAAAATAATTTTTGGCTGCATAAAATCTGAGTGCGTTTTTTGTTGTTGTTGAGGTAACTAAAAAAAAATCCCCCTTCCTTTTGAACTTGGTGAGCAGCTTTGGTAGTGTCAAGAGAGATGTACCTGTTTCCCCTAAACCATTTTAACAGGAGTGGCTTGTGGGGTTGAAGGTGTATTTTTTTGGGGGGTTTAAGGAAAAGGGGATGGGGTGGGGTTGGCTCCCCTATAATAATTCTTCACAATGGCTAGGGAATGCTGTTTACCCTCGCACACATGTGCGTCAGAAAGAGCTGGAGGGGGAGATAGAGGGCAAGTCTTTGGTTGACCTTTAACCAGCACTTCTTCCACTCGCGAGATTCTTTAAGGGTCGGTGCAAATAAAGGGCCAAAAGGACTCGTGGATAGATAGTAGAATTTAACAAATTAGGCCTACAATATATTTGGATCTTACACGTGTGTGTGTGTTATTTCTTCTATAAATTACTTTCCACTCTCCCTTCACTCCAATGCAAATACATTTCCATAAATTTTACCTTCCAAGTCGCTACCCAATTACCGTGATTGAAATTTGTTAGTATCTGGACATATAATAGGCTTAGGGCGCGGTGGTAAAGAATTGATTAATTACTAAGGGTGTGTGTTAAGGTCATTTAGGAAAAAAGCGAAGTTGAAGCGAAGCTTAAAACACGAGAAAAAAAGTCGAAGCGAAGCTTGAACCACGCGAAGAAAAGTCGAAGCGAAGGTTGAGACACGCGAAGAAAAGTCGAAGCGAAGCTTGAACCACGCGAAGGAAAGTCGAAGCGAAGGTTGAGACACGCGAAGAAAAGTCGAAGCGAAGCTTGAGACAGGCGAAGGAAAGTCGAAGCGAAGGTTGAGACACGCGAAGGAAAGTCGAAGCGAAGCTTGAACCACGCGAAGGAAAGTCGAAGCGAAGGTTGAGACACGCGAAGGAAAGTCGAAGCGAAGCTTGAGACACGCGAAGGAAAGTCGAAGCGAAGCTTGAGACACGCGAAGGAAAGTCGAAGCGAAGGTTGAGACACGCGAAGAAAAGTCGAAGCGAAGCTTGAACCACGCGAAGGAAAGTCGAAGCGAAGGTTGAGACACGTGAAGAAAAGTCGAAGCTAAGGTTGAGACACGCGAAGGAAAGTCGAAGCTAAGCTTAAAACACGAGAAAAAAAGTCGAAGCGAAGGTTGAGACACGCGAAGGAAAGTCGAAGCGAAGCTTGAACCACGCGAAGAAAAGTCGAAGCGAAGGAAAGTCGAAGTGAAGGTTGAGACACGCGAAGGAAAGTTGAAGCGAAGGTTGAGACACGCGATGGAAAGTCGAAGCGAAGGAAAGTCGAAGTGAAGGTTGAGACACGCGAAGGAAAGTCGAAGCGAAGGTTGAGACACGCGAAGAAAAGTCAAAACCGATGTCGAAGATAGGTTTTGGTTGTTGCCACAAAACACTGCTCATAATTTTTAAACTATCCAATAATGCATCTAGGTAAAGACAAAGGCCACTGAGCTGATTGAGGGCCGCGTAAGTACTAATTTATCTACGGCACGCCTACGTCATGGATGCCATTTAATCACTAGTGGCTGGTAAAATACTATTTCCTAGCTTTTATATAGATTATTATATGTTGAAAGATGTCATATTTAGTGAGATATTTCAATTATTTTTCTTATAATATAGAAGTTTTCTTCCTTTGAAAGGTTTCGAAGATGTGAAGGCTATTGTAGATGTCGAAGTCGAAGAGAAGGAGCGTTTCGGCTTCCACTTTTAATATTCATAAGCTTCGCAAGCCTATCACTCCATCATCATCATCATCATAATAATAATAATTTCCCGCCACTGTCAGGGTATGTCTCGAACATAGGCCTCTCTGTTTTTACTTCTGTTCTCTCACCACCTCTCTTCCTCCACTCCACTCCTCTCTACATTCCTCAGCACTCCTTTATCCATCTGTCCCTTGGATCTTCCTATTGTCCTTGGAGTACTCTCCTCTTTCACCCTCTCATTCCTCATCTCGTCCATCCTAGCCTGTATCCTGCTTTTGTCCCTTTCCTTCATCACTCAGTTTTCTGATGCACGCTGCAATCTTGAGACATAGTACGCCCTCTTATCACTTATAGGATCGTACTAATCGAAAACTACTGTCAAGGACACGTCAAACAAAAAGGTCGATCCTTACAAGGCCAAGGATCCTTCCTCTTCTCTGGCGGGTTGAATAGCATCCATCCCTCTCTGACGGGGGTTGCTCGGGCCTCCCTTGTACCAGCCAGAATCGATTACCGTGTTAGGGCCGAACTGACCCCCCTCCCCAACCCCTCTCTTTGACTCCCTGCAGTGTTGCCAACTCCCCACCTCTAAACGACTAAATCTGCTGCCACCGCGCGGCGCGCGGGCTCTGCATGTGGTTTGCTGCCCCCCCCCCCCCTCCGCCCTTTCACCCTCTCTTTTGTGCTTTTAGGGGTGGAACAAAGGCCGNCCCCCCCCCCTTCGCCCTTTCAACCTTCTTTGTGTGGTTTAACGGTCAGAACGACAGGCTGTGGATTCAGGGGTCCTCCTCTTCGATTCTTGATAGTGTCGGAAGGAACTGTACTGTCTATCCGTGTATTTACACTAATTATTACTTTGGTTCCGATTGGGCGAAGGTAGTCCTCCTACACCTTGGCTCAGTCCGTGTCTGACTACTGGGCTTAGAGCTCCCGGGTTTGATTCCTACCTTGGCAGAAAAATTTATTATTTGTGAAATGTAGGTTTCTCTTTTCACGGTGATGAATTAACAGCTGGGGATTGGGTTTTGTGTCATTTCTAGATTCCAGTCCTGTATTGATATAATCAGTCGGTTCAGAAAATGTACGTTAAAAACTCAAATGAAAGTAAAAATAAATAGTAAAAGAGAATAAGTTAGATCTTGAGAGTAAGTGTACCCGCATTCGTCTAGAGCGATAGTGGGAAACTATACAGGAATAACCGCTCTGCGTATTCCAACCCCGACCTCCCCCGGTTACCGGTAAAAACAAGACGGTATTAAATCCACCGGTGCGGGATTTAAAAAAAATAAAAGGGTGAGGGATGACGAGGTCAGAGTCTCGGAACGATTGTACCCGCATTTGCTTGGAGGATAAGTGGACACACTCTTGGCAGAAAACGGTTCAAAACAATCGGCCGGGATTTCAATCCTGACCTCTCCCCTTTTCCGTTGAACCAGATTAGACGAGCATGACCGTTCCGCCCCGTATCGACGTATCACAACGCTTCCAGGTTATACGCTTATGTATTACGTTACTACGCTAATGTGTTAGGGATGGAGAAATTTAAATTTGGAGAAAGTGAACACGCCTTTGCTTGGTGGGAGGGTGGTAAAAATTATGTAATAAAATACACCCATAGTACATCCTACCTGGATTCAAACCCCGATCCCTTCATCATCGGCAGTCACTAGAGTGACTTCTTTTGACTATTCGATCACCGAAGTGGGTTGAAAGCTTTGTTGTTTCGACCAGAATCCTACCTACTCTACCTAGCGCAGCACCGTGACACTTGTCCGTCACTTGTTCTTCAAGTCACGGGTCTCGTACTTTTTGTGACGTGTCTCAATTTAGCGCGGACAGTTGTTTCGTGGGCGGATCCAAGGCCATTGGTCGACGTCTCGTATACATTTTGATTAGCAGAAGTCATTCATCACCATTATTATTATTATTAGCACCGTGTCTTACTACCCGTTCGAGTTATACGCACTTACGCTAATGTGTAATGGTAGGGTGATTGTGAGATGAAATGGAGGACCTACAGTTTAACGTGGGATCCGAACCACGGTCGAGAACTGGCATTCCCCACATTCACAAGATGTCTTGTCAGAGGTGAAGGAATGGTTTGGTAATCAGATAAATCTGTGCCGGGACCGAGGATTGAACCCCGGACCTCCAGCACAGAAGTCTGATACCTTACCCCTAGACCGCCAGGTGACCCATCACCATTATTAATTAGTCTATTATTATTCACTATAATTATCTTATATATTTAGTAGGGTTTTGTGACGGTCACTTTTTTTAAATGGGAAGTTGGAGGTCGAAGATACAGATTTTTGTTGCTATCGCATGACACTAATTTTGACTTCTAATTAAATTAAGTGCATCTAGGTAAAGATAAATGTTTTGAGAGAAAAACAACAAAGTACGTGCTGTATTCTTTTATGCCGACATACCTAAATCCATTAATTATCTTTATTAAATGAAGTAAGTACGCAGAAGGGATAATTAGCATCAGAATTGACCGATAGAGATAGGGTGTAATGAGGTGGACTGGGTAGAACTAGCTCAAGATAGGGATAGGTGACGAACTTTTGTAAGTGTGGCAATGACCTTTGCGTTCATAATGTCATAAATAAGTAATATTTATATATATCTTTAGTATTCTAAATGGTCTTATAAGCTAGTCATAGATAATTCCAACGAGATACAGGTTTAATATAAAGAACTAAATATTGGATATCTGCGCCATTAAAAAAAAACTTAATCCCATCATCCCACACTAGAGCACCGAGCTGCCCTCGTCTGTTTGACAATTAGTGCCAACTTCTGCGTATCGAGGGTGTCACGTAGTCAGCACAACGAACCCTTTGAACGTTAATCTACATCTGCTATAAAATGAATGCGAGCAAGGAATGCAGTACAACTAAAAAGCCGTGTATGTTAAACGGGGTTGCCCAAGTCTGGACACGCAGGCAATGAGTGACAACACAGTGAGCATCCAGTGTAGTGTCATTTAATGTCCTAGATTATTTTTTATGTGTTAAAAACATGTATAAGCAAGCATATTTGCCTTAATAATAATATTATTATTATTACACTACTATAAAGCCACATGGCTGACTCACTCACTGACATTAATGTTTACCCACTTCCAGATGAACTAGAGACTTGAAATTTGGCAAACTTAAAGCTTCTAGCCTGTAACTGACGGGAAAATTCAAAAAAATTTAAAATTTTAATCAACCCCCGAAAAAAAATTCAAAATTGAGGAGCAACTTTAAAGTCGATGCGGACCTTTATTTGGAGGTCTCTTGTGGCTAAACGGTAAGACCTATCAAAAAACGGCTCTGAAATTATATTAGCTTACAACCACTTGCAAAGAAAACCCACCGGGGGTTGGGGGCGTAGCCCCCAAAGAGCAAAGCGTGTTTGCCTATACATTAAAATCTCTTAAAAGCGCATTCCTTATGGGATAGTAAAATGTCCGTTATTTGTAAAAATATATATATATAAAAAATCATACCTATAAATGGACTTTTGCTTTCAATTTTTGTCCGCTATTTAGAGATCGTTATGGTATAATATGCGTCTCTATAAGTGTCCGTTATTGATAAAGTCCGCTATCGGTAGGTTGTTTCACCGCAAGAGCCCGTATTAGTTTGCCGAGGAAATTTAAACTGTCCGCTATAAAGAGGAATCCTCAATTCAGAGGTGTCCGTTAAAGGAGATTTCGCTGTAGCTGTATTTACCTGGGTATAGACATTATGATCACCCTGTATTTTATTACCTTCGTACGTACAGCTGTTGACCTACTTGAATATTTGTCATTTGATGATAACAAATCTTTTAGATAAAGAGGTCCTGGTCAAATTCCGCGATGCCCGTGACAGATATTCAAGAACTGTAGGCATTAATTTGTGTACCGAATTGAACTAAACGTATCCAATGAAGCGATATTCTATTTATTTTGGCCCAAAAAGCATTTTTGTTATACAAACTACAAACAAATACATATCTTAACTTCCTTTTCATCCCACCGTAAGATATGACTCAAATAGAGGCGTAAGGAATAGTTTAGTTGGTATTCCTTATAAGATTAAAAACATTTAAGTGTTAGTATTAGCAAATAAATAATCAAAACGTGATTTTTAACGAAGTTTAATTCGAAATTAAGAAAATGGCTAGAAGCATAGATCTAGCTTTCCTCAAACAAAGTTTGATCAAATAAATATGTTGAGATATTGCACGTTAAATAAATCTATATAAAAAAAACTCGCTGACAGACGTCATTTGAGGTCAAGAAGGCTACAAGGGGCTTAGGATTAGATATAATGAATGATACATTCTTTATTGAGTCTAGTGTTTATAAAAAGATTCTAAATAAAAAAAATAGCATCGATTGTTTGACATCGCTCGTGGTATGAAAAAAAAGCTAAAACATGTACATAATCTACAAATTTAAAAAAAATAATAAAATCAATCTATTCAAAACACGCTTTCGTTTATATAGCGTTTATGACCCCTTTTCCCCGGGAATATACGATAGGATGAAACTTTTGTTATGGTTACAGAAAATACTAAGACAATTATTTGTATATTCATACGTCAAGCCATATGACCTGTAGCTGTCACGTCTAATGAATAATTAATACTGATAAAATTATACTAATTAACTTAGTAAAATGTCATCATTGTTGACTGTAAAAAAAGTTTATTTTTTATAAAATGTCCTTTATTTATTTAACGTGCACTTTCTGAACAAACTGATTATAATCAACACACGATAATTTCTATGAGCGAGCGTGAAATGGCCTACCAATTTTACCGGGAAAGGTATTTTCACATACCGTCCACAGTTCTTTTTAGATGCCCGCACTCGACATGGGACCGGGCTTCACTTCCCCTCCGAAGGAAGTTGTGCCGCGGATTTTTATCGCTAAATAAAACTCCATCGACCCCGACTGGGTTTGAACCCACGAGTATCGGGCACTAAGGCGAGCACTTTACCCCTAGATCGCCGAGGTCGACTGAAAGGTTCATCCCACCAGAATGTCATTATAAGTTAACCTGTTTACAGAAACTATTATATAATCAATAATAACTCATGACCTAGGATCTCATCTTACTCTCTCCTTGGAGACGAGCCAAAAGATTGTTCGCGAAAACAGATTCGCGCGTTGAATAATTCAATAATATTGTAATCCCGTGTGTTCGCGCGGGGGAAAGCTAGAAACTGATGTACACTCCGGAAATACTGTAAAGTAGCAAGCTGAGCTTACACTATTACACTAGTGTGGGGTGACCTGGCGGTCTAGGGGTAAGGTGTCGGACTTCTGTGTTGGGGGTCTGGGGTTCAATTCTCGGTCCCGACACGGATTTATCTGATTACCAAACCCTTCCTTCACCTCTGACAAGACATCTTGTAAATGTGGGGAATGCAAGGCCTCCGCCGTGGTTCGGATTCCACGTTAAACTGTAGGTCCTTCATTTCATCTCACAATCACCCTACCACTACACATTAGCGTAAGTGCGTATAACCCGGACGGGTAGTAAGACGCGGTGCTAATAATAATACTCTAGGGTGCAGCTTATAAAATTGATCCATAGTGTAATCAGTCAAGGTAAGACGGGTCCCTTGAATCTTTTGGATGGCCCTGCGAGGAACCCGTATAAGGGAGATAATATTTGGTGTTGATTTCTGAACGGTTCCTAAACGTTTGAACGCCCATACAATTTACATATCTCTCTTTCCTTTCGGTGAACGAACATCAGGTAACTTTCTAAAGAGAGACCTTTGGCCGTTGACGCCGTTCTGGCCAAAAAGATGCGTTTGTGGATCCAGACTGCAGGTTTAGGAGACCCATTGCTCAATCCCCTTCATTGTAGTCATCTTCTTCTAAGGTCAACGACCCGAAGGTTGGTTTGATGTGATATCTTCTTAACCTTCCAGAGCTCGGCATCCCCTCACCCCTTTGGCGGGTTAGTGCTGCCTACACCATCTGGTAGAAATCCCATGTACCAGGGGCAGTGAGGCTTTAATTCAGTTTTGCTACGGGTCTTTATCGTTTAATAAACATCCGTCGATCTCGGCTGGGTTGGAACCCGCGAACATCGGGTCCTTTGGCGATTTCTTCACCTCAAGACGACCTTGGCATACTGAGGGTGTATTAATTATTTATTTGTGGTATTTAACGTGCACTTTCTGAACCGACTGGTTATATCAAGAACACGGCTTGAATCTAGAACAGACACAACCCCAACCCCCGACCGTTAATTTATCACCGCGAAACAATGAAACCCTCCTTTCACCGATGATACATTTTTTTGGCTATACCAGGAATCGAACCTGGGATCTCTTAGCTCATTAGTAAACAGACATGCTCCCGACTGAACTAAGGTGGCGATCTCGTCTAGTTTACTGATAATGAAGAGGTCGGGGTTTGAACTCTGGCTGAGTATACCGAGTTAATTTTTATCTTCAAATTATACCTTCCTCGTCCCTGTCCTTGCTAGTGTAAATATGCACATAGCCTGGATGGTTGGTAAGATGCAGCAGATGAAATACAGTCCAATTTTCATGATAAGGGCCTAATCCAACAGTCATAAACGCTACTGTATTTATATTCATATAATCATACGTCAAACCATGTGATATACAGCTGTAATTTTTAAAAGATATGATCAAAATCTTTAAAATAACACTAATAATCTAATGTTTTCAATGTTGACCGCAAAAAAGAAAATGTATTTTTTAAAAAAGGTTCTTCCTTTGAAAATTGGACTGTGCTTTGATCTTAAGTTTAAATTTAATAATATATTTTTCCCCATCTACGACAGTGACATATCTCTTAGGAAAGGAGAACTTTCGGATCACTAGCCGTGCATGTCAAAATACTGAGAGAAACATTTTTTGAAAACAACATACATACATTAACAAGATGTTCCATTCAACTCTATTGATTAAAACATCAAAACTATCCCCGCAGTGTTACTGACAGCGCGCTTTAATGATATCTACCTTCCCTATTTAACTTACCCAGGGTATTTAGCACAAGTTTACAACTTCAACGCGCGACTTTAAAAACCGACCTAACCTTGAACAGCACGCTTACTTAAGGCGCTAGAATAGTCGAGCAGAAATTCGTAAACGCCAGACACCAAGTGAATTTATAACGTTCCTGTGTGAATCTTTCTGACAGTAGGCGAACAAATAGGGGATATGGTAAATACAAATGACATTACAATGTGTGTTGTGAATCCTCCTATTAAATGACGTCATTCGATTCACAAAGATCCATTCTACGCTCCTCTACCAGTTACCTTTCGTTCCCCGGAAATTTAGGTCTAAGTGATCAACAGAAATATGTGGATTTTAGGAATTTTCAGAGTGCAAAATTATTATTTTTTTAAACTATGTTTACAAGTTTGCCGATTTCCTTAATATCTCCACGCAAATGTGGATACATTTCACTTTAAATTCTACCTTCCTCATCTCCACATAACTGGCCTAAAGGTACGCTGGTTACCTGCTTGCTGGTTGTAAGCGCCAACAAGCGGAAACCTGCAAGCAGGAATATGTTGGTTTACTGAGGGCCTACGCTAGCAACCGCGCCTTTGAATGAAACCCTTGTTATCAAGTTAGAAAATAAGTTTTCACCTCTATGCTGGGGTCCGGGGTTCAATCCTCGGTCCCGGCACAGATTTATCTGATTACCAAACCCTTCCTTCACCTCTGACAAGACGTGTATTAATCACAACTTGTGAATGTGGGGGATGCCAGGCCTCCACCGTGGTTCGGATCCCACGTTAAACTGTAGGTCCTCCATTTCATCTCACAATCACCTTACCATTACACATTAGCGTAAGTACGTATAACCCGAACGGGTAGTAAGACGCGGTGCTAATCATAATCATAATAATAATAATACGTTTTCGCCTAGACCAGCGTTTAGACCGCTACCTATGGTGGCGTTAAAACCGCCTGGTGGTAGAAACGCGAATCAAACTACACCAGGCGTTAACAGTCAGTTGTGCCTCAATGCCACAACAAATCTTTCAGCAGAATTATACTCTTCCTCAAAATGGTATCACGTTTTGCAATATTTTCACTCACTAAACCAAGTAGTTCATCAAATGAAACCACATACATTCAATAACTTCTCTGGGTACATTCTGTGATTCATAAACATAATATGAAACTGTCCAGAAACATAATATGAAACTGTCCTGTTGAGAGATGGTTCTATAATGTGGGGTGAGTCCACCAACGTCTCTTTTGACGAGGTGTTTTTTTTTACCGAGTTTTATCCAACAAAATAAGTCCCGCAATAGATCCGGCCTGTACAATGTCAATTTTTAAACCATCCTACACAAGTGGAAGCAACAACCGCGGCATTTTAACCGTCAGTGTAGAATCTGTAGCGTTTTATGGTAGCTGTTTAACAGTTGCGTTTTGACGGTTTGGGGGCGTAAGGTAGTCCGCGCTAATCCGCTAGCAGGAATGTTTTGGGTATTCCTGCTCACAGGCATTGCTGGCTGGCTTTTTGACGTGTGTCATATTCTGTGTTGAACGTAAATAACTAACTCTTATTAAGTTCCTTTGTTTTTAAAATGGTATTTCATAAACTAAATTTAAATGTGTTTGAATTTAATATGGCGGAAAGTGAAATAGTTGGCATTGACTTATTAATTTCGTTATTCTTAAATGTTTAAAAATCTCTCACTGTCTTCTTTTAAGTTTTGTAAAAAGATGGAGGTACTTCCCATACATTTTCCTACCTTTATTTGTGTCGTGAATACCCACTTTTTTAATAACAAAAAGGTGACCTGGCGGTCTAGGGGTAAGGTGTCAGACTTCTATGCTGGCGGCCGGGGTTCAATCCTCGGTCCCGGCACAGATTTATCTGATTACCAAACCCTTCCTTCACCTCTGACAATACATCTTGTGAATGTGGGGAATACCAGGCCTCCACCGTGGTTCGGATTCCACGTTAAACTGTAGGCCCTCCATTTCATCTCACAATCACCCTACCATTACACATCAGCGTAAGTACTTATAACCCGAACGGGTAGTAAGACGCAGTGCTAATAATAAAATAATAATAATTTAATAATAAAAACTTTGGGAACAACGCTATCCATAAAAAAAATTCATCCTTACTGGAGCTCATCTTTGTATGAATCCTACACTTCAACTCACAAGCTTCCAGCTTATACTGTGAGAGCGTTACTAGCGCTAACCAGCGCTACAGTAGGCTTCTTTGGAGCTGACCTGACAGCTCACAGCTGACTTCTGGCAGTCAATATTTAGGTATATATCTAAATTTTGACCGTCAGACGTGACAGCTGCTAAACACATGATTTTGCAGATCATATGGTTCGGCGTAGGGATACATAGTTTGGTCTGGTAACTTTTCAAAACCGTCAGCTGTGAGTCAGCACCAAAGAAGCCGTGGAGCTACTGTACCTGTCTGAGATCGGACAAGGACCTCCTTCCTAGCCCTGTGGATTAGCACTGAGACTAATAATACACCGGGGGACAATTTTTCCGCTATCGTCTTATTTATACTCTGGCGTGGTGTAGGTTTGGCTTGTTATCTTATATGTTCTTATCTAGGGCACACATCCCCCCCACCCCCGCCCTATCTCTTGTGTTTACCAAGTGTGCAACACTGCCTGCCTGACCTAGAAACCACTGCGCTGTTTACACCATATCTCTTATTTGTCTCTTCTCGTGAGTCAGAACATAAGTTCACAAAAGAGAGAGAGAGAGAAACCTAATATCAAGAGCGAGTGCACAGGGGGAAAAAAACAACTGCATAAAGTGGTGACATGGCGAACATGTATTGTAAACAACCAACCCCCTTACACCTTACGACAGTTACAATGAAATAATAAAACTTTACAAGTGGGGACAGTAGTCAGGCTAAATACGGAAAACCTTGGGAATGTCAGGGAATTTATAACTGTCTGCAAATCAGGGCGTTTTTGTCATTTCTTTTAGTTTGTATTTTAATTGATATATTTTACGTACACTTTCTGAACCGACTGATTATTACGGGGATGTCGAAATCTTCCATTGAGCCTCAGGTAGTCCCAATGCATATTTTGCTTCCTCCACTAAACCCAAAGCTGCCCTTAGTAGACGTGGGGCCCTGGACAAACCTACAGTAGCCCCATGGCTTCTTTGGTGCTGACTGACAGCTCACAGCTTTGAAAAGTTACCATGACCAAATTATGTATCCCTACGCCGAACCATATGATCTGCAAAAACATGTGTTTAGCAGCTGTCACTTCTGAGAGTCAACATTTAGATATATACCTAAATGTTGAGTGTCAGAAGTCAGCTGTGAACTGTCAGTCAGCACCAAAGAAGTCACGGGGCTACTGTAGTTTCCTTGGCCCCCAGCCAGTTACCTAAAGTTCGTTCACCGTAGGAATTGATTTCTGAAAGGTCCTTTACCCTACCATAAATCTACTATATAGTAGGATATTGGTAGGAAAAAAGACCTTTCAGAGAGTAATTCCTACCGTCAATGGAGTATACTTCGCACCCCTCTCCGCAAAATAGTTAAAAAGTTATATTTGGTTTAGAAGTCATGTTTTTATACATCTAAGGGTTGATAATAATAATAAAGCATTATTCTATTATTTGAATTCCTCCAAGGCACCTCAAAGAAGCGATTAAAAATAATCCAAGCTAATGTGCTATGAATGCGGAAGGTTGAATTTAGAGAGAGATACCCTCATTTGCGTCGAAGGAGGGTGAAAAACTATTCAGGAAAAACCACCCCTGACCGGGATTCCAACCCTAATCTCGCCGTTATCGGCAGTCCGGTTTATATATTGGAACTTTTTTTTTCAAATTTGGAATATTTCTTTTATACATTTGGTAAACAACGTGTAACTAAATACACTTAGCACACAAAAAACAACATTTCAACAACGCCAGTCAAAACCGGACTAACATGTTCCCTTCCCCGGACTTTTTGAGAGCATCGCTTAACACAGGTACGAGTTTTTGAAAATATCATTAGTCATGTTGTCTTTTTTTTTTTTTGTAACACACTTCTTTATGTGAGAGTAGAATTGAGAAGGGGGTAAAAAAAAGATTAATTATTGTACCCAGTTAAAGTAAAGGAGTTTTTCATGTTTTTCTTTGCACGAGTGTGTGTGTGTGTGTGTAAGTAGGTCGCACTTTTGACCTAGTTGTCCGTCTTGAAGGGCACTCAATTTCAGAAGTAACAGCGGTACGATCTTATTTCAAAGCGGTTGATGAGTTTTTTCATAAAAAAGTTAAGTTAAAAAAAATACCGTTCCAAGCTGACCGCATGACAAGCTCTCTACACTGTAGGTCTTTGACCTTTGAAATTTCTGGGTTTACTCAACCCACCTTTAACCCGCTACTTTCGCAGTAGATGACGGAGATCGGGGTTCGAATCTCGGTCGGGTTTAGGTCTACTGAGGGTGGTTTTTCCAAAAAATGGGTTTCCACTCTTCTTCACACAAATGTGAGTGCATTTCTTTTAAATATAATCTTCCTAACTCCCAAAACCATTAGCGTAATTAGTAAATAAGCGTATAAATTGAACGGGTAGTAAGACAGGCGCTTTTTTTTAGCGCCGCGTCTTACTAACCGTTCAGGTTATACGCTTAAGTAATATTTATGCTAATGGATTAGGAATTGGGAAGAATTAATTTAGAGGAAGTGAACCCGCATTTGTGTGGAGGAGGGAGAGTGGAAAACCACCCCCAGTTCATCCGACCGAGATTCGAACCTCGATCTGCC
>CABFVX010005090.1:0-55308 GCA_902151425.1 Timema shepardi | reverse complement strand
ATCTCATTTGTTAACTCTTGACGACTTGCTTGTAACACAAAAATATTCGTGTTTTACACTTGAACGGGGCTAAGCCAGATTAGCCCATTACACTATCTAATTCATAGAGTTAATTAACATTTTATTTTATGTCTAAATATTAATTTTATTGATTTTTTTCTCTCTTAACAATAATATTTTATTTTGTCAAATTATAATTATAACTATCCGGAATTAAATAGGTAGGATTGGGATGTGGTAAAAAAGTAAACAATAATAAATCCACAAAAGTTCCAATAATTGTCTATTTTATACATTTTTTATTGTAGTCTAATTTACTACATTTTGTTCCAACAATCCATTTTTTTGCTAGATTGTTCATGTTTTAGTTTTAAGTTTCCCCAGTGATCTCGAGTATTGCGAGTCGTCGTGCCACTGTTTGAACTAGCCGAGGTAAATGTGATTTTATATAATTATTATTTTACTCCTAGATTCTAGGAGTGGCGCCCAACAAATGCACAATTTTTACTCATCTTAACGTTATGTAAACAAGATTTAAAAGACACTGATACTAGATACAGAATAATATAATTTATATAATACATTCTGGGTACTTTACACTACAAACTGTAAAGTACCCATTTACTTCTTTTTTCAAATTTATGTCATTTTCCTACTAGGCCTATAGCGTGCTTGTGGAAGGAATTGGCTGGACATAAGGTAATTAGGTGATAATATATTTATAAAACAATATCCTGAAAGCTCATTCTGAATTCACCTTTAAAAAATGTATTTGTAATGTTGTATGCCATCATGTTCCCCTTAAGGATCTAAAAAAAGCCTATAAATCCTGCGCCATTCTGCTATTGCAGAATTAGTAATGTTAGGACATATATTGATACTATTTTGTTTCTATTTCATGAACCCATCCTCTTCCATGGACTCCACCACTGGTGCAAGCCGGATCTCCACAAGGTCCGAAGTTTAAGGCTTCAAGGACGAAGAACTCATGGTGGAGCTCAACTTGAGGAATATCCAGTACCCTCCCGGCACCCCAATAGTTGCAAGCGCTTCTCTCACAGAAAATTTGTAAGTCCAGCGAGCCTCATATAGTAGAACCCGGCTCTGGTACGGGTCATGTTCCATCATATCAGTTAGAGGATAGCCAGCGTGTAGAGATGAAAGAGAATAGGCATTAGAAGGGAGAACAAACCCTTCCAAATTCTGAAAATTTACTGTAAACACACAAACTTTCCCAACTCTTCTAAGATTCAATATAATCTAGTGAGGGAATACATAAAAGGTAATGTCACGTGTGATTATCGATCTAGTTCAGGATTATTTTAGTTTCTTTTGGCAGTTAATAGAGTTAGCAAACTAAAACTTGTAGGAGATATCGAATTTTTGACATTATGCATTGGGAAGACTTCGGGTTTTTTAACTAACCTAATATCTCAGGGTATTCAGTTAGGTCTCCTCTGGACTGCGGCTAAGGATTGAGATCTGGAGTCTTTAGTAATTAGGAGGAAAAGAGAAAGACTTAGTAATGACTTTGTAGCCACTTTGAGGCTCCCTAATGAATCCTTTAGGTTACATATTCTTACCATTTATGAAGTGGCGAATATTTTGAACGCGAACCTTACTGAGGAAGAAGTTGTAGAGATTATTTTGGAGAATGTTTCCTCCCTTACCCGCAGGCATTTTGTATTTGCTTATAAGCCTAGCACATTCTCCGAGTTGTATAACTTAGCTTCTAGTATTTAGGGGCCATTACAATCTTAAAAGGAATATTTGGAAGCCCATCCAACTAGTAATTATAGGAAATCCTTTCATGTGGGAAATTTACACCCCCCTTTACCGGCCGTACTCAAACAATTTAGACCCTCTCCTAAGATTAATCAGGGAACCCCGGTTATCTTCCGGAGTAAGCCAAGTCTTATCCCCGACTGGTCTAGGATTAGATGTTTTCGCTGCCATCAACTGGGGCGCTATCAGTGCCAGTGCCAGTCGGTAAACTTGTAAAGTGTGGTGTTAGTGGTGGTCTCACTGCGCGTCAGAATAAGAAGAGTTACTCCCCCTCCACCCGTAGTACTAATGTCAATAGGCTCATATTCTGAGTATGCCTTATTATATACAGGTCTTGAGGGTCTTTTATCAGTTTTGAATTGCTGGCGAAACTTGAGAGAAGTAATAATTATAAATTAGAAAAGATCGAACATAAGCCATTTGTAGTAGGTAATGATAGTTTATTGGTTGTGGATAAACAAGTTACATTATCCTTTAAGATATGGGGTTATTCATGAAATATAACTATGTTTTGTGTTTCATCTATTCACCTATGAGGTGATCATAGGGAATTATTTCCTTTGGAAGACGGAATCTACGTTGAATTTGTTGCGTAGAGAGTTTTGTTTTGAATTCTCTCCTAGAATTAAAATCCCCTTGGCTAATATACCTCTTGGTTCAGTTTTCTTTCATCTTAATAATTGTGAGAAAGTTGTTCAAAATGTTATTATGAAGTTCCCGGATGTTATTACCACAAAGTTAGAGAAATTTGATGTGCTGCCATACAGGATTGTGGTGGAGGACAATATCCCTGTTAGATCTGGACCTTATTCTTGTGCCCGCACTAGATGGAAATCTTTCGGCAAATTATTAATGATCTTGAGGTTCCCCTCCAAGTCCCCATAAGCCAGTTCTTCATTCATTATCCCAAAGAAGGGAGAAGGACGTAGTTTGATTGTCGACTACCGTAAAATTAACAAGAAAAATCCAATTTGATCACTATCCTATGCCGAGTATAGAATCCACTTTTCAACATTTAGGTAGAGCTAAGGTGTTTAGCGTAATCAACCTAAATGCTAATTTCTTACTATGCTCTCTTACTGAATCTTCAAAAAAGGACACTGTTTTTTTTACTACTTGGCAGAAGTACGAGTTTAATCGCGTATACCTAGGGTGTAGTATTGGAGGTCAAGCACTGAGTTTCGTTCTCGACGACGTTCTGTCAGATCTCAAATATAAGTATGTCTTTAATTATCTCGAATACATCTGCGTTTATAGTGACAGCTTATAGGACCATGTAAGCCATCTTGAAACCGTGCTAGGTCTCTTGCGTTGCGTACGGTTGACTGTGAATTTTGATAAGGTTGTATGGGCTAAACCCTTTATAAAATATCTCAGTTATGTGATATCTTCTGGTAATTTACTCATTGATCACGAGAGGATTAAGCCAACTGTTGATTATCCCTCCCCTAAGAATCTCAACGGTGTTATGAGGTTTATCGGCATTTTCGCCTACTATTCTAGGCTCACTACTATGTTCTATAATATTACCACGCCCCTTAACTCCTTAAAAAAAGGGAGCTGTGTTTTACTGGGGGGAAGCTCAATCCCAGGACTCTCAAACAAAATCTTATCTCTCCGGGGGTATTGCACATGCCTGATTTTTCTATCCCCTATTGGCTACACGTGGATGGGTCATTTGTTACTCTGGGTGCTGTGTAGTCCCAGAAGTAATCGGAGGGTGTCCGACCAGTTACCTTTGCTAGTTGGACGCTCACTGTCCCCGAACGGAGATACAGCTCCTATGAGAAGGAATGCCTTGCCTGTGTCTTCAGTGTCTAGTGGTTTTCCGACTATCTAGAGCAAAGGGAATTGTAGATTTATACCGATAATATGGCTTTTGCTTTGACATAGCGTCATCCTAATCAATTGGGGAAGATAGGCAGATGGGTGTGGACACTCTTATGCTTTAAACTCCCCACACATTATTTTTCAGGTAAACATAATACTACTGCTGATGTGTGGTCGCGTATCGCGGATGACCAAGACCAAGTAGGTTCTTAAGAAGTTGTTGCTAACAATTGTGTTATTCATTCAATCCCAGAATCTTTTGTAGTCATTAAGGACCATCATGATAGTGACCCCTTTTGTAGGGAAATTGAGGCGAGGATGCAGAGAGGTGAAAAGGTTGGACCTTTTGAAATATTTTAAGATTTGTTAGTGTCACTAATATTGGGGGAAGGGTAGAAAGATCGTAGTTTCCCTTGCTGTTCACTCCATTTTATTGAAATATTTGAACAATTCCACTTACGTAGGTACTTAGGTGTTCTGAAAACATTCCGCAAAATTTCCCACGAGTGTTTTTGGCCTGGTTTATATAACGACGTGAAATCATAGGTTAGCGGTTGTGATTATTGTTAAAAGGCTAAACCAGCTCAGAACTCCCGCGTAGGGCTTCATTCGGACGATTTCGATCAACGTCCTTGGAAGAAAGTTTGTGTTGATTATATAGGTCCTATCACCAAATCTTCACTAGGAAATTCTTGTATTTAGGTGTTTATTGATGCTTTTTCTAAATTTGTCTTCTTGATACCCTTCGTGACGTGAAAGCGGCCACTACCATGAATGCGTTGTATAGGCGTGTGTGGACATTCTTTGGGGCCTTTCGCCCCATTGTCAGTGACAATGATCCTTGTTTCAGATCTGCTGTTTTTAAGGACATGTGTTTTGGGTGGGGGGATTAGACACATCACTACTAGCTCATACCACCTTGGCCCTAATCATAGTTCTAATAGAGCATTGGCGTACGAAGTAAAAGGTCCCGGGTTTGATTCCCGTGTCCAGGTTTCATTTTTCAATTTTCAGAATATCAAATATAGATGGAGAACTCCTCTCTAAAAGCATAAATAATAGCTTCGGCTATTTGATTTTTAATATATAGTTTAATTATACAGAGGTAATATCCCCTTTAAAGAAAAATTGCTGCTAGCCCAAAATTTATACTTAAAGATATATATATATATAGTATAATATATCATAATATAATATATTATACTTAAAGATATATATAATAATATATAGTATAATATATTATAATATAATTTAAATTATAGTATAATGTATAGTATTATATATATACACACATATTGATAATGTTAGTTTCTAAAAAACTGCATGACTAAAGCAAACATGGTATTAAATATAGTTATGTGATTTGATGATATCTTTATATTGACAACGCAAATTTCGATCTTTATCTATGGTGTTAAATTTCTTAAAAATATTCTCAAAAGTAAATAAACGTTTGCAGTCCTTTATATTGTATTGTAAAACATTCCCTTTTCCATAACTGAGTTGGTATAAGAATTTTCATAAAATTCATTTAATTCTTTAACTAACTAATGTACACTCCGTCGAAATTGAAAGGTAGCAGCTTATTGGCTCAGCCCACGCGCTATGCTATACCTCCACACATGACTGCAAAATAGTTTGCCTAGCTACGCCCAAGGCCGAAGTTACAGAAGGCCTTAAGTACTTAAATTATTTCTTGACTGTTGGGAAGGAGTGATGGGGGAGGGGTTATTTATGTATTTTAGCGATACCCAAATGGTTTGATTTACTAAATTAATTTTATCTTAATGTTCTTATCATTATAAAATCAATAATTATTATTTATATACTAAATTCATATATTATGTTTGCTCTCATTAACATACGGACTGGTATTTTTTTTAGTAGCTATTAAAAGTTTAACCACGTCAAACGTTATTTTGGCACTATTACCCAAATTGATTGGTTTTACATGGTATCATAAAGCAAGTCTCTCCTTTTCCAGAATCTTCATTATTGCTTATAGCCAATTATAAATTTATTTATGATTAATTATTATATTTCATACATGTAACGTAAATAACAGATTAACTTTAAATGATGTTTACTTTATTTGTGAGAATCTGAGTTTAAATAAACTTATGTAATTTAAGAGTTCCAATCCTGATTTTAAATATTTTATATTATTTCTGGGTAGACAAAAAAAATTGATAAAATCTTATCCATTGGACATATTTTAGTTATAAAAGTGATTTATTTTTTATTTCTTCAAAGTTATTATGGCTGTGTATAACTTTGTGGGACCATAGTTTGATTCCATACTTAATTAATGTTACCATAGCAGATACAATATAACTATTAGTAAAAATCTTTAATAATTAATACTTTGATTGAAAAAAGGTGCGGTTTATTAAGATAAGATTTACGTTGATTATAAATTTCTAATAACTTTAATGTATAATGTTCACTCTGACTATTTTTGTCAAATCTGTTTTTTTACTAAATAAATTCTGGAAATCCAAACAATAAAACTGGCCATGTCATAGGTAAGTATTAATATAATATCAGAGTAGGAGGTTTAAATAACAAATGATAAGCAAGTATAAATATGGTTTGGGTTTACGAACTTAAAATCACTTTACATTATATCTCTGCTTTTTTAAGGTTTGGAATATGGATATATTTAAGTAAAAAAAAATATTGTAGTTCTGTACTGTTTTTAAGAATATGTCTATGTCAAAAATACCTGGAATATCATAACCTATTGCAGTGAATATATTTCTATTAATCAGGATGTCTGCTAAGGGAGGATCTTGCATACATACAGCAAGGGTTTGATTTTCTTTTAAATATATGGCCGGATTTATTTATATCTGTAACTTAGGATCTTTGAAACCACTTAACCAATTGCGGTGCGGTTTCTAATTCTGCATTGAACCAATATCTAGGCAGGTTTTAGCATTATTTGTGGATACTCAGGTGTTTTGGTGTGAGTCCCGGTGAAAAGGCCAGCCGATTGTTTGTATACATTTATTGAACCATACAATTACTGTGTGAGAGTTTTTTTATTCTGTAGAGTATTTATCCTAAAATATTTTTAGCATAGTAATTATAATCGGATGTTTTGGTGTAAGCCCTGGTGAAGTGTCACCCGGATATTTATATTTATCAATGGAACCACTTAACTGATTGAAATGCTTTTTTTTGTATAATATTTTCCAAACAAGTTTTAGCATGATTTACTCATCTTTTGTGTTGTGAGTCTCGGTGAAGAACTAGCCGGATATTTGCCAACAACTGATTCCGTAGTTAATTCTATTCTGTAGGATATCAATTGTAGTATGATAGACTTTGGTTTTGGGGTTAGAGTCCCTGTTAAAGTTTTGGATGGAATTTGTGTATATTTTATCTAGAATATTTATAACCACATAAGCGATTGAAGTGCATTTTTTTCAACCAGGCTTACTTAGTTTCTATACCTAGGCAGGTTTTAACATTAGTTTAATCAAGTGTTTTGCTGTGAGTCCCTGGAAATACTGAGAGACCTAGCTATAATGGATTTTGTGGATCAGCCGGAAGGTGAAATTGCGTTCTTCCGGGAAGGGGATAATATAGTCCAGAGTGAACTATAAGAAAATATTTATATATAATATAATGTTACCTATACCAACCACCTTTACTACTAATTACTGGGGGATAGTTATGAAAATAATGCAAATTAAAGATGATGTAACTACATTTGCTTGGAGGGAAGTTGGTAAACAATTTAGGAAAACGTGTCTCAATATTCCTGGCCAGGACTAGAACACTGTTTCATCCATCACTGGAAATGGACCACATGAGAAAATATCTTTCTGCACGAATATTGAAGCAGTATAATATACATTATTTACCATATTTCCTATAATATTTATTTTACTTTGTAATTCTGATTAATATAAGATATTAAATATTTTATTTTGTGAGTGTTTCGAGAAAAAATCCCACTGGTCTATAATCTATTAATAATTTGGGCCTTTCTTTTTTAAGTTCAATCAAAAATGTTTTAATTACAATGAGATTATCAACAACTCTCAGACCCGCCCCGGTGGCGTAGTTAGCTAACGCGCTAGTTTACTGTTTAACTCGA
This sequence comes from Timema shepardi, assembly GCA_902151425.1. Taxonomy (NCBI): domain Eukaryota; kingdom Metazoa; phylum Arthropoda; class Insecta; order Phasmatodea; family Timematidae; genus Timema; species Timema shepardi. The sequence goes on along the minus strand of CABFVX010005090.1, from coordinate 47,585 downwards.
CTGATATGGAAGGGGAGATCAAGGTTCTAATCTTGCTCGGGGGACTTGGGGTATTTTTTCTTAAATAGTCCTCTATGCTCTCTCTCAACTCAAATGCGTGTTCACTTCCTCTAACTTCAACATTTCCAATTCCTAACCCATTAGAGTAATTAGTATTTAGGCGTATTAACAGAACGTGTAGTAAGACGTGGTGCTAAAAAAACACAAAAAAAACCTACCCTCAAAAATTGCTTTAAATACTCTTTCCTTGTCCTATTGTTTAAGATTGACAATATGAAGGTTATCTAAGAAACAGTGAAATTTCCCTGGCACTCAAACATATTAAAAAATAGCTCGTTCTGTATGTGCTAGCTGGCCGTGGATGTCCGCGTATAGCGTATAGTAGTAAAATTGCACTTGTCTATTGGACCACATTATTCACTTTATCAAGTAATGCACTGGCAAAATACTGACAGTTTCTAATGCAGTTAACATTCATACATCTTCTAAACATTTACGTCTTGCAGTAATCTAACAGTTATTACTCCTTCCAAGTTAATTTCAAGACCAAATAAACTATGTATTTTGTAGTCTGCATTACTACTTATATGTTAAAATCTCATACTCTTCAAATAATAATTGGTTACCTTATTCTTATTATTACGATTATTATTATTATAAATGCTTTCTAAAGCAAGAATCCTACAAGAACACGATTTACATATTTATTTAACGTTAAGATAGAGCGACAGCTTAGCTCTATCGATAGCATGGTTTTTTAATGATTTAAGGACACTAGGTTCAATTCCTAACATCATAGAATTTCTTTTTTAGCGAAACATTTGTTTCCCCTTCTAAAGTGATGAACTAATGGACGGGGATGTTGTGTCTGTTTCAAGTTTTAAGATAGTATTAAAGTAGTGTGCTGATTTTATCATTCGGTTCAGAAAGTGTACGTCAGATACCTCAAATAAATGTATAAACTAGAACTTTAGGATGCTACGCGTCTCTCTAAATGAGATCAGTTATGACTTATTGAAGAAAATAAGAAAACTTAAAGTGTACTGATTTATATTAAATATAACTTTAACTTTAGCTAGGAAACAAAATAGTTAGTAAACAAACTTTCAGAAATATCTCTTGCACCCTACCTTAGAGGAATATAAAAGGGGGCGGAGGGTGCAAATCTACAGAGCAGACATGGCTAGGTAAGTAACAATTTTACTAAGCACATACAATACACAATGCTTTAGGGGATTAGAGGGTATTTACAAGATTTTTGTAGTCTAATAGCTTCATGACTGAAAGGTCGGACAACTCCCATTACACTTGAAATACTCAATTACGTATGGATTACATTTCTTAACTGAGCAGTCGGACAGTGTCAGTTAAATGACGAGTACATCTTGCCCACCATCCTGGGGAGATAACCATATTCCACCAATTAGTAGATTTAAATGTCCCAGATGGGAATCCATTGTATTAGTTGTTGCTACCTAACACTGAGTACATTATAAACATATATAAGTAAGGTGTACATTAATTCGACTTTGACGCCCGCTAGATTGTGGCTTAAGGAGCCCACCTACGGGAATATAAAACAAGAGAACCCCACGAGCAACTAAGGTATTGTGCCTACGTGACACGCCCATATGATCAGGCAGCAAGAAAGTTAAATATCTAACAGTAAAATGGGCTCAACCACTGGCACCTCCAGCCTAATTAGGCCATTAATTACTTCCTGATTCTCCCGATGACAGAAGGCACTCGTCCTCACACTAGATCCACTAGGTAAATTCCTTAACTAGCTAAACGCTACAGCGTTACCAACTCTATATAAATATACGCGGTGACTGCACGTAACTTCAGCATCACTAAATATCTAGCTAACCTAAGGCTCAACAAATGACAGGTAACTATCTGAATACAAATATACATACACTTATAGTACTGATAAGAACACACACATCATTTAAATAAACCTACAATATATATCGAGATAGGGCCTTACAGATAATATGGCTAAGACAAATATTTAATCCTATCTGGCCGGTGACAAGAAAGGGTGAAGCCCACTATATTGAGTACACATCAGATTCATAGAAATCACACAGCACAACAGCTCTGAGGAAGCCATAACAGCCTAAACGCCTAACTTATACATCTAAAAGGGCTTACTGTCTACCCCAAAAGAGCCTGGCTTGAGACCAATCCTAAATTGCATGCTGTACTAGAACAGAGCATATTACTATACCAAACTCTACGCTATGATTACTGTAAAGGATTAGACATCGGTGTAGAGGGCTCCAACAGAGTGTAATTCAACCAGTCCACCAGCAGGATGAAACGCCTCGGTTGGATTAACTTGAGGTTCCCTACTCTAATCCTTGTAAATGGCAGGCACACGAGCAAGAAATGCACCAGCAGTAGAACAGGTGGAATGTGCACAGAGTGCACCAGCAGCAGAACAGGTGGAATGTGCACGTAGTACACCAGCAGCAGAACAAGTGGAATGTGCACGGAGTGCACCAGCAGTCGAAGATAATTAGTATGCAAAACACCTGTGGTGGAGGCTAGTTGGGGCTGTCCTGAGGCTCTACTTCACAGAACTCCATAGCGTCCANGTATGCAAAACACCTGTGGTGGAGGCTAGTTGGGGCTGTCCTGAGGCTCTACTTCACAGAACTCCATAGCGTCCAGAAACGGTGAGCTACGGTGCAGCAGAACACGACAAGGATTAGTCAACCGTACTGTAGTAGGTCTGAAGAAAATATCTCTGGCTCTAACATACTGATGTAGAACTACGAGACAAATTATCCGGCGCTCCCTGGCAGGGATTAGAGCAAGGGGAAGAGAAGGGGTGGAAAATTAAGCCCCTCACACCTCAGAAAGACCACGCATGCGTAATCAGTCATGAGTAATAAAGAGGGGGGGGGGGACTGTAGCACGCCAGACCTCACAAATCTTTCTCGGCAGGGGATTTAGCACTCGAAACCAATTTAATAAGGCCCGATAATGAAGATCAAGGAACCCTACCTTCATTGGAAGTGAACATGGGAAATCCAGGCAGTAGTTAAATTAATTAATATGTGATATTCCTTTACAGGGGTACACAGCCACGCACTTGTGCGAGCTAATTCACATTAGCTCGGCACACTCTATGGCTTAATAATAGGCGTTGTTTGGCTAGTTTTAATCATTTCCGAATCTTTAATATATGCATTATTAAGGATCAAGTGTGCACTTGGTTCAAGTTATTTGGATTTCGTGCCTAGGCTCACCATCCTCACATTTATGCGGTCCTGCTCTATCGAAAGTTGTCGGCAGGAGGAATTCATGAGTAAAAGTACTTAGTGAGAATAATATAGAAATATTTCGAAAAGTATTATTTGCATATAAATAAAATCATTTTTAATGGAAAATACATATGTTTTTAAAATTTGCCTTTTTTCAGTGTTTTCCCAAAATTTTTAAATTTCGTTTATGAGATTATTTGTCTTAAAAAATGATAATATATATGCATACTATTATATTAAAATATTTTATATGTGTATATATATTTGAAACACCCACAGTAAACAATTTTCAAAAATATCCGGCAAAATTGGGTAAAAAAATAAAATAAAACGTAAACTTACATTTAATTACTCACAAATTCAGTTATTCGTCTTTTTTCAACAATGTTACCAATACACTCCATATGGGCACGCTAGCACTTAACTGCAACCCAAGTTTTGGCTTTTTATGTCTAACCATTCAAATGTTGAGATCTGTGTGGAACCGAAATAAGATATATAAATTGAGTTTTCATTAAGGTTCCATTTTTGGTGTAGTATTGGGCTACAAGAATTGAAGAGGAACTTGTTTCTTATCCTATTGCACCACTCTCAGCACCGATGCAGAACACCAACGCGAGAAAATATCAATCACAGCTACGCCCACATGTGACCGGAATTAGACTGAGCATCAGTATTGTTATGAAATAGTGACAAAGAACTTGAGATGCAAAGAGCTCTAGTGGCAAAGACACTTTACTCGTCTATGTTATAGGATGATCTCGAAGCTCTAAGAAACTGTTTTGAGGCTATGGTGTAATGCGAGAATTGTTCCCGAGTGTTCCTTATGTTGTCCCCAACCCTTTTTCCCGTCATTCAATTTCTCTAGGTTCTGTTGTATATATAGTGGCGGCAGGACATCTTGTCGTCACTCTTGGACTTGATTATATTTGGGGAAAGAGAAGCTCCAGCTTCAGATTGTTAAAATGTAAGGTCTAAATTCTCTTTGGCAATTTTAGTATTTTTCCTTTTATTTAAAATTTTTGTTAAATATTTCAAAATTCTATTTCGGTCATTTCTTAAATGCTTTGAATAAAAATAAGATCTGTTTACTATTTTTTACGTGGTTAATTTGTGAGTCATGTCAATAATATCGATTGTTTTGATAATGTCGTTTTAATTACTAGCTCTGGGAAGGATCGATCATTGAACTTAGGATATTATCAATAGCTTTAACTTTGTGAAATAATGTCAATATTGAATTCTGTTAGTTACATATTTGATATTTTGACCTTTTTTTAAATAATTGGAACTTATTAACTGGGCTTAAATTTACATAATGCGTAGAATGATCTTATTAAATCGTTAAGCTTCAACGTTTGATTAGTTAATTGTCTTTTGAGAAGTTCTATGGAATATTTTGTTATTATAATGCGATTGTTTAGCGTTAACCACATAATTGAATAGGGAATAATTGTTCTGAGGTTATTAAGATATTTTTGGGTCAATTCTTATGTTTATAAGAAATGAATTTTGCTAGTTAACTAATAAGCATAACATGATTATGACAGTTATTCCGTAAAGCAACTTTACTAATGGAAGTCTTGTCGTTATGATAAGGTTGTTGTTGTTGAGTTAAAGTCACATTTGATTATGTTGTTTTTCTTTAATTCTGAAACTCAAAATAATTAATTGATGTTTTTCTTCTAAAACTTCGAATGTCATCAGAATGTGGGAATAATAGCTTGTCGAAAGCTTCTTGTATATTTCAAAGATTATCACTATACAATATATTATTATATATTTTCATATAATATTAACTTCTTGATGAATAATTATCAACTTAAAACCCGTTCATGCATTTATTAGTCTAATGGTTAACCAGACACATAGGTAGTATATTTTTACATGTCTTTTCTTTTACTTTAATTTTGGGATACATACCTTTTTCTTTAATGAGCTCTACGAGGTTGCCTGTCCATATATTTACTTCCGCAACTGGTGTGGGTTGCGAGATCTGAGTTTCGAATGTTTGATCTCAGACATTCAAAGGACAGAGCTCTAATCGCTCACTCCCTTTTTGCACCCTTGTTATTCATTGTTGTTTGGACCTTCTGTTTATTCCTTATTTTAGATAAGGAGGGTTCCTTGGTAAGTAACCCAAAAAATAAATTGTAACTTTGAGTGTAATTTACGCTGTTTTTTTAAATTCGATCATAATTTGGATAGTTATATTATTATATTTTAGAAACAATTGTTGATCTACAATGTTTTATTCTATTGTAGGTTGTATTTTTGTCATTGATGAGTATTTTAAATTTATTTATAATAATGACTGAGCAAAAACAAGTAGACTACACGTTGCTATGAATAATTACTAGTAAGTTAAACCATTAATTTTCGTCTACATTTTTATTTAATCATATACATATTCGATACAATTTAACATGTGTAGGCCTACAATCAGTTACAATAGTAATAAAATGACAAGTTATAATAATTATGATTGTGTCTAAAAAATTTACAAAAATATTTCGAATAATTTTCCTTATACAGATTTTTATATTGGATTCTAATTATTATTTCAAACCCAGCCGAGGTCGATGTATTTTTCTTGAGTATTAAAAATACTTAGCACATCATTTGGAGGGAAAGTAAAATTGTCGGTCCCAAGTCGACTGAGGCTATTAAGAGAATCCTGGAAGGTGTGTGAAAATACCTTTACCGGCAGAATTGTATGGCCCTATCGTTATCGCTCATAGAAAATCTTGTTTGCTGATATAATCATTCGGTGCAAAAAGTGTAAGTTAAATACCTCAAATAAATAAAATAAATATACTGTTGGTTATAAATTACATATAGGCTAAGTTTCTCTAACAGTGAAGTAATAACCATAAATAACTTATTTAGTTAGAAAATTTTGTATATTTTGTATACTAATTTATAAAAAAATTAATGTTTCTTGAGTTGCGTCTTATTTAACGTCCGGGAATTAAACATTACTATAATGGTGTATTCAGGTGTAATGTAGCGTTACTAGCACACTTACCCGCACGTGATTAGGTTAGATTTGATTATAATGGGAATTTATTTAATAAAACCTCCTTTAGCACACTAGACAGGGATTCACCCTGCAGCCCAGGGCTCTAGATCTTGAAACGTTTGAGCTGTAAAAATAGGTGACGTCTAGTGACTATCCAGGCAGTGCTTCCCAGCCTAATACCTTGCGAGACAGGTATTGTCTGTCAAGTAGGGCAGAGATGACCAACATACGACACTAATGGCACGCAAAGTCATTTTAGGTTCCACCCTCAAGGTAACCGTAGATTAAATAAAATCAAATCTGTTATATCAGAAACAAATAGATCGGTTACTATGGTCAACTTCGCTTGCTGCTAAAATTTGAATAACTTAGTTCATCCCCTATTCCAAACTCAAAATAGGCCTATTTTTTACTCTCACGCTACACACACAATGCCAGAAGCGTAGAATGAAGATCGTGATATTACAGAAAATAATGCTGGATACCCCTGGATCACTAATTTTGAAACTTGCAAATTTGCAACTCATGATTTCGTAAATTGCAGGCTGTACCAAAACAGCTAATTTTTAAAGGTTTATAATCTCGTGCGAGTCAGTATAACGGTGTTTCGCTTGCGAATGAGTTTTCAATCTGACAACACTGTAAAACCTAGACGTACCAAAGGATTAAATTGAAGGGATGCCACAACCCACCATTCTACAAGATACGTAACTGAAAGTAAACACTATTATTGTATTTAGTGCATCAATGCAATTCGATTTGTTTGGTTTTACTAAGAAACCATCTTCCATTTGATGGCATTTATGTTTAATGTTCCAAAAATTTCTTGGGTTGTATAAGTATGAGATAAACTTTGAGAATATTTAATATGTTTTTAGTTCATTTGGAAACGTGCTTGTCTGAAGCTCAGAAGTTTAAAGATAGATTCCATTTAGAGTACGATGTTTTAATTTTATGTCGGAATAAAAAGTCACTTGTTAATAATTTAAATTCAGTAAAATATTATTTTATTTTCTCAACAATTTTTATAACATAAATATAGACTAAATGTTTTTACTATACGATTAATAATTGTCTTGCTTAGCCTTATTTTTAATGTGTATATTTTAAAATCATAAATCCAATAATTTAATTTTTAAATAATCACTTACACACAAAATTTTAAAATTATGGTACTGATTTTAATTTACTAGCTTGTTAAATTATTTTTAAATAAGAATTTTGTGATATTCTACGTATGCTCAAATACCTTAGATATTTCTAAACAAAATATTTAAAACAAATTATATGCTTATTAGTAAAATAATTTAAAATGAAAGGGTTTTTTCGGTCTGATAAATTATAAAAAACTGGAACTCTAAGGATTTGAACACCTGAGCTCTAGATCATAAGGATGTCACGTTATCACCTCAGAAAATCTGACGATTAAATAAATTTTGAAAACAATTAAGTAATATATTATTATAATTTCACATAACAAATATTTTTATTGAGGTTTTGAACCAGGTGACCAAAGAAATCTTATTTTTTACTTCTGTAAAGCTATTTTGTACAACAGTAGGCTTATTTAAACAAAATCACTTTCAGAAGGTTGCAACTGAAGAGGGGTGGCATCTGAACCGAACGGGTGGTGAGACGAGATGGTGAAAAAACCAATTTTTTTTGCCTAATATCGGACGCCTGATACACCACATACAACAGTAGTTCATGGAATGCTACAAGGCAAACTCATCGAAAAAAATAATATTTTAAGCTCAACTCAAGTTCAAACATGATTTTTTAAAAAACCTCTCCCTTGGATTGTAGCCAAGAACGATACATAATTAGTAAGGAAATTATAGTAAAGTTAGACTCGCAAAGAAAACTAAATGGTAGCCATAAATCCATACAACGTGATGGATATATTTTTTATTTATAGAAATTATTTATAATATTCACTTTAATCCCTTTTTTTTAATATATCAATATTCGAACTACGCTGTCACAGTTTCTCATTTAGAGAATAAAATAATATATTTAAGTCATGTAATAATGTAATTAGCAAATAAAATAGAAGAAATATACAAACATCGACAATGAAGAATAGTGTCAGATATTAACTAGAATAAAGTTAATTTTGATTAATAAACAATTATTTTCAAAATAATTATGTATTTTATGTGGGTACATTTAACACAAGAGTCAAACCTTGTCCTCCAAGACATGATCAACTGTAATACAGAGCATGAGAAACCATTTAAGAAATACCAAATGATCTGTACCGTGGCTACAGACTTACCCGTCACCAACAACAGTTTTCTACTTACCCTATTCACCAGAAAAGCTGAAGTCTCGTTCAAGATCAACAATCACGCCACAGAAAGACCTTGGTGTACGTACTACATGAAAACTGTGAATAAGAGGTCAGCCACGTATTCGTGTGTTCTCCTGAACTAAGACATTCGTCCGAAGCACGCATGCGCGTGAGTGCAGTTCTAAATGGATATCAGTGGCTCAGGCGTCCGTTGCTACCCCCACCGCCCGTTGCTATGTGAGTCTCAACTGCGCTATGAAAGTGTGGCGCCTCGTGATTGGACGCTAATGACGACATGATGATGTAACTCTACCCTACCTAGTTTCCCCGCTGGGCAGAATCGAATATAAGCTTGTGACCCATAATGAACATAATTCTTTGATGCTGGTTAGGAATAAGGATTACTTGGGCGCATTGTAGGCCCCTAGGACCGTCTTAAAATGTAAGCTATTATTATTGACAGAAATTAATCGTTGACCATGAACATTGCGTATGTCAGGTCAAGGTTCGAATCCTGGAGGAGTTTAGCTGGTTTAGTGTATATAAGGGAAATTGATCTTCGACCATGAACTTTGCATATTTCAGGTCATGGTTCGAATTTTGGAGGAGTTTAGGAGATTTAATTTAAATAAGGGAAATTGATCTTTAACCATGAATATGGTATATTTGAGGTCAGGGTTTAAATCTTGGGGAAGTTTATGGAAATTCATTTCTAAATAAGAGAAGTTTAACCTTGGCCATAAACATTGTAGATTCTAGGTCATGGTTCAAATCCTGGTGGATTTTGAGGAATTTATTATAAAAGAGGGGGATTAGACTTTGACCTTTATCTTTGTGTATTCAGGTCAGGGTTGGAATCATGGTCATAACAAGTCAATTTATCTGTAGTTATTAAGTGTTAGGTTTTATTTATATTGTTACAGTCAGATGACTTGATGTCGTAGAAGTTTGTTGACTAGCTAATGGGAAATGTTAACGTTTAGATTATTTATATTGTTTTCAGTCTGATGAGTAAATTTGTTATATGTTATGACTACTAAGTTCGAGACCTATTAAATGTTAGTTTCATGGGAAACATTAACTTACGGTTTTGAGAACTTTATATTCTTATGGGAAGATATATTATTTGTATACCTTTATAGTTTTTATTAGGGACAAATTCCCTGTTTATGTCAGATAATAATATCCTGTTTTTGTATCTTTATTTATGAAGAGAATTACTTTATCATTGATATCTATCAAAGTTAGATATTCAAAATTGTATGAATTATTCAATGCTGAGTATAATCAAAATAAACGAGCCCTTGGGCTGTACTTGTAAACATTCGCTTGTTCTTGTCTGAACCCAGACTACCTTTTGGTTATGTCCATTAGACTTAGCCATAGCTTCTCTGGTAAGACAAGGCTGTTCTTGGGCTTGCCGAAGCAGGATGACATGGGCCCTCTGTGATTACCCTTTTTTGTAAATTAAAACCGCGCTCTCTGTAGTAACTGGTAGGACTTAGGCCATTCGGCTAAGGGACCGTCCCCGCATAGGGCGTAGATGGTTGAAATTAATCCCAATCAGTATTCGAGCTCTGACTTTCTTGTCACAGGCAAAATAGACTAGCTTAACTTGACATCCAAGACGTTGTTTTCCTCACTCTTCTTTATATAAGATCCTCCCCTATCCCCAATCCTTATTTCGACCCTCCCAGAAAATTCTCTTGTCTAATACCTCCTTGACTTTGGAAGCCTAGCCTGTTAAATACAATTGAATAACTAAACACTAAACTATCAACAGCGCATGGCTGGAGAGAACAATACTTATAGTGTGTTTGGTGACTGTTAAACCACAGAGCAAGATTGTTTGTTCACTGTACTCGTTTCACGACATTGACCAATAAGCACTGACTCGAAGGACAAACAAAACAAACTAAAACAAATATCATTTAATAAGAAGACTATTACGTATAGCAGTATTCATCCGCTTCGTTGGTAGCATGTTTTAGAACGCTACTCTCACAATATACCATACTGACAATGATGGGGAGATCAAAGTTCAATCCCGGTCGGGTTCAATGAGAGGTATTTTTGACTAAATGGTTTTCAACTATCTCTCCACACAAATGTGGGTACACTTCTTGTAAATTGAGCCTTCCTCAGGATTAATACATTATAGTAAATAGTATACAGGCATTAAACTTGAATGGGCACTGTTTGGTGCTAATATAAATGTATATATATATGTGTGTGTGTACGTGTGGTTTTTGGTTCTGAACTTACATTATGTGGAATTATCTAAATTTACATATTACTATATCGCTTCCTAAAAAAAGTACATTTAAATTGTTCTATGCCACATTTATGAGCCAAAAACTATTTTAAAATGTTTAATCGTAAAATTAAAAATTATTTATATACGGTTCTAAAGTAACCAATTTAGTGTGAAAAGCCCTACCTATAAATTAATGTAGGCCACATCAATAAATCCCTACATCTTTAATAATAGGGGTAGTATATGGGTGGTGTTTAAAATTTACTAGTAAGTTGTTCACACCTCTTTGGTATCAAACCTGTCCTTGAGCTTATGAACATTCATTTTCCCACTACATTGTAATGTATGAGATTGGGAAATTGACATAGAGGATTAAGTGGAGCCAACTTTTGATCTAAAAAAATACACACTTCTGTTTTATAAGATAACTAGTATATAAACGCAAACAATCGATTAGTTGCTAGACGAAACATATTACACGTATTTAAATATCATGCCATTCTAGTCCAGTTTGTCGATGATAGGAAAGTTAGGACTAGAATTTCATCCGAGCCCATTGAGGGTGTTTATTCTTGAATTGTTTCGAACCCTTACTTCATATAAATATGGATACATCCAAATTAAATTGAACCTACTTTACCATAACTCACTAGCGTATTGATATTCGCATAGCTCAGACGAGTAGTAAGACGCGGTTGTTAATTTTTTTGTATATACATATATTTTAACATATTTTCTTGGCTATATTATCCCTTTCGTTGTAGCACGAAAAATTGCAATATTACAAATTATCTACGTTTCTTTGAATGTTTTTGAATATAGAATATTTTAGTTTTCATCACAACCACTGAAACTTCAAACAAACAGCTGTGAAGTGTATATAATATTATGATTCTTGTTTTACTATTAAAAGTTATAACAAGTGGAAAACAAAAGAGCAATAACAAATGAACAAAGACTATAGTATTGCACTTTATGTTTACGTGAATATTGTCAATTATTTTTAAGATCAATAGACATTTAAAAACTAAATTTTTACTAATCCACACCCACGACCTCACTAACGATATAATTGGATCTAAGAATACAATACTTCAAATAAAAATATTTTTACGACCCTCATAATATCGTGAACGCCAAACTTTTCATTGCCAAGCCTAACGGAACAACACCGGGAGACAGACTACAACGCCACGCCCTCAACTTCCACTACATCTCGGTTTAAAACCGACTCCCCTACCACCGGACTCATTCATTACACCCTTCTGCAAACCGGAAAATTACGTCATCGTTTGTTAGTCCACCACTTCACCTGGGACTCTCAGTCCAAACATATTGATACATACAATCTAAAATTGAATGGATGAAGTTCATAGAGATATAAATAACAACACAACAATGGGGTTAAATAAACCATAAATATTAGCCAACAGAAAATAATATCCTGTTGAAACTTCTTTGAAGCTCACTCCTAAACACCTGATGTATCATGCTAAAACATGCTTGAATTAACATCCTAACAAAAAAGAAAAACTACAACGCAATCGGTTAAATGGTTTCATGGATATATACAAATATCCGTCTGACACTTCACCTGGACTCACACCAAAATGCCCGATTATAATTATTATTCTAAAAATGACTGGGTGAATAATCTACAGAATAATAAAAACTACACCACAGTAATTGTGTGGTTCCATAAATGTATACAAACAATCAGATGGCCCTTCACCGGGACTCACACCGAAACACCTGTTTTTACACAAATAATGCTAAAAACCTGCCTGGATATTGGTTCAGTACAATAGCAAAAACCGTCCGCAATTGGTTAAGAGGTTACAAAGATCCCAAGTTAAAGATATTATTATTATTATTATTATCACTGCGTCTTACTAACCGTTCGGGTTATACGCACTTACACTAATTTGTAATGGTAGAGTGAATGTGAGGTAAAATGGAGGACCTACAGTTTAACGTGAGAACCGGGCAACGGTGGAGGCTTGGCATTCCTCACATTCACAAGTTGTAATTTATTATTATTATTATTATTATTATTATTATTTAGCACCGCGTCTTACTACCCAATCGGGTTATACGCTTTAAGTACTAATTACGCTAATGGATTAGGAATTGGAAAGTTTGAATTAGAGGAAGTAAGCCCGTATTTGTGAAGAGGGAGAGTGGAAAACCATAGAGGAAAAACCACCCCAGTTCACCCGACCGAGATTCGAACCTCGATCTCCCCGTCTTTGGCAGTCGAGCTCAACACGACTAGCGCGTTAGCCAACTACGCCACCGAGGCGGGTCACAAGTTATAATTAAAACACGTCTTGTCAGAGGTGAAGGAAGGGTTTTGTAATCAGCTAAATCTGTGCCAGGAACCAGGATGGAACCCTGGACCCTCAGCACAGAAGTCAGTCACCTTGCTGGTATACACCAGGTTACCCAGATATAAAGCCGGCCCTATCTTTAACGTAAAATCAAACTCTAACCGTATGTATGCAAGATCTTCCCTTAGCAGACATCCTGATGAATAGAAATAAATGCATCGCAATCGGTTATGAAGTTACGGGTATCTTTGTCTACAGACAGGCATTCTCAAAAACAGTACAGAACCTCAATATTTTTTTACTTAAAAATATTTATATTCCAACCCTTAAAAAATCATAGATATAATTTAAAGTGTTTTTAAGCTTGCAAAACAAAATATACAATATTTCTCGTTTCTTCTCAATTATTTAAACCTCCTAACTCTGATATTGTATTAATACTTGTCTACGACATGGCCTGTTTTATTGCTTGGATTTCCAAAATTTATTTAGTAAAAAACAGGTTAAAAAAAGAAAACAGTTAACATAATACATTAAATTTATTAAAAAATTATAATCAACGTAAATCTTAATAAATAACAATTTTTCCCAATCAAATTATTTATCAAAACTTTTTACTAATAGTTATATTGTGACGGTTATGATAACATTAAATAAAGTTTGGAATCGAACTATGGTCCCACAAAGTAAAACACAGCCATAAAAGCTTTGAATAAACAAATAAATTCACTTTTATAATTAAAATATTTTCAATGAATAATATTTTATCAAATATATATTTTTACCTAACCCACAAATAATGTTGTTTAACATATTTTAAATCAGGATTGGGACCTTTAAATAATATAAGATTTTTAATTCAGATTATAACAAATAACTCTTTTAGAGTTAATCTGTTATTGGAATTACATGTATAGAATATAATAATTAATCACTAATACATTTATAATTAGCTATATATAGTAATGAATATTCTAAAAAGAGGGGAGATTTGCTTTATGTTACCATGTAATAACAATCGATGTGGGCAACAGTGCCAAATTTTAATAGCTAAAAAAATGGCAGCCCGTATGTTAATGAGAGCAAACATAAATAATTAACTAATAATTATTGATTTTATCGTGGTGAGAGTAGTTAAGTAAAATTAATTTAGTAAATAAAACCAATTTGGCATCGCTAAAAGTCATAACCCTTCCCACAACACTCCTTTACAACAGTCAAGAAATAATTTCAGGACTTATGGTCTTATTTAACTTAGGCCTTGGGCGTAGCCAGGCAAACTATTTTGCAGACATATGTGGAGGTATAGCATACCACGTGGGCTGAGCCTATAAACTGCTACCTATCAATATCGACGGAGTGTACATTGATACCAAGTTTTGTTAAGTTTCATATTATTTTATGCTTAAAATAAACATATTTATATATTTAAATACTGATTTGCTGACTTACTCAATTATATAAATGTTCCTTCCTTAGGGTTGACAAATACTCATTTTCTACACTTTTCAAATTTATGTCCTTTTCCTCCGAGGCCTATAGCGTGCTCGTGGAAGAAATTGGCTAAACATAAGGTAATATATCACGTGAAGATATATTCATAAAACAAAGTCCTGACAGCTCATTCTGAATAACCTTTCTTAAAAATGTATTCGTAATGTTGTATTCCGTCATTTTTCCCTTAAGGATCAAAAAGAGGCTACACCATATTTAGAGATTTTTCAAAAACAGCACTTCTTGATATTTGTTTGCTTGCGTCTAAATACAATACTAATAAAGCTGTAGCCTATCCAACATCTTAGTTCAGTCGGTAGCGTGTCTCTATAGTGATCTAAGGGTCCCAGTTTCTATTCCCAACATGGTCGAAAAAATGTATCATTTGTGAAATGAGGGTATACGGTTTCTCAGTAATAAGTTAACGGCAGGGGACTGGACGTTGTGCTTGCCCTAGTCTTAAGTTAGATAATAAGGCATATGAAGCTACGACAGGCCTAGTAAGCCGGTAGTGGAAAATATATTACTTGAATAAAAAATTGACCCAGGCGACAGACTGGAAACAATAATGGATGTAATTACATCTCATATTACTTTATTAGCTTGTATAACAACTTTATGTTTTGAAGTGTATGACGTTATTTGTAGCTTCAACAATGTAAACATAATTAAATGTTTGGTTCAAAGAAAAGTGGAAAAATGACAGGTCTTTTGTTATTTTAAATTATTTCACAGCAATATTAATATTAAACAGCGAAATTAGCAAAACATAAAAACGTCTAAGATTAAAAAAATTACCTGCAAGAGAATAGTAAAAAATTGCCCCTAAGCAAGGGGTTCTTAACCGGTGGTACGATAACCAAATACTGGAGGTATGAGACTCAGTTGCTGGACAGTACAAATACTGGAGGTATGAGACTCAGTTGCTGGACAGTACAAATACTGGAGGTATGAGACTCAGTTGCTGGACAGTACAAATACTGGAGGTATGAGACTCAGTTGCTGGACAGTACAAATACTGGAGGTATGAGACTCAGTTGCTGGACAGTACAAATACTGGAGGTATGAGACTCAGTTGCTGGACAGTACAAATACTGGAGGTATGAGACTCAGTTGCTGGACAGTACAAATACTGGAGGTATGAGACTCAGTTGCTGGACAGTACAAATACTGGAGGTATGAGACTCAGTTGCTGGACAGTACAAATACTGGAGGTATGAGACTCAGTTGCTGGACAGTACAAATACTGGAGGTATGAGACTCAGTTGCTGGACAGTACAAATACTGGAGGTATGAGACTCAGTTGCTGGACAGTACAAATACTGGAGGTATGAGACTCAGTTGCTGGACAGTACAAATACTGGAGGTATGAGACTCAGTTGCTGGACAGTACAAATACTGGAGGTATGAGACTCAGTTGCTGGACAGTACAAATACTGGAGGTATGAGACTCAGTTGCTGGACAGTACAAATACTGGAGGTATGAGACTCAGTTGCTGGACAGTACAAATACTGGAGGTATGAGACTCAGTTGCTGGACAGTACAAATACTGGAGGTATGAGACTCAGTTGCTGGACAGTACAAATACTGGAGGTATGAGACTCAGTTGCTGGACAGTACAAATACTGGAGGTATGAGACTCAGTTGCTGGACAGTACAAATACTGGAGGTATGAGACTCAGTTGCTGGACAGTACAAATACTGGAGGTATGAGACCCAGTTGCTGGACAGTACAAATACTGGAGGTGTGAGACTCAGTTGCTGGACAGTACAAATACTGGAGGTATGAGACTCAGTTGCTGGACAGTACAAATATTGGAGGTATGAGACTCAGTTGCTGGACAGTACAAATACTGGAGGTATGAGACCCAATTGCTGGACAGTACAAATCACGCTATTTGTAACTCTACTCTGAATTTCATTGGAAGCTTTTTTAGAAAATACAAACAAATTTTTGATACCAATATTGATCATATTTAACTATATTATTAGTGTTATCTATATGTATTGATAATATCTACCAATAGTGACAGTTTAAGGTCACATGACTTGAAATATGGATGCGTGAAAGTAGATATATTATATTTTATAGTTGTCAGAGATGGGCTTTCTTTGAAAATCTTGGTATAGCTCGTGTATTTGTGAGTTACTGTTTTTCTGTAAATAAATATTTTACAATACTCATTGTCTGTTCCTAGATACCTATACATAAAGTAAAACGTAAGATATTGACTTATATTTGGGTCATACTGGTACCTAATAGGACTGTTGGTGGTATTTTTGACAGTTTGGCAAAGGGGGTATAGATACATAATGGGCAATCCATTAGGGGTATGTGATGGTAAAATGGTTTCAAACCCCTGCCTTAACCCATCAAACCTTTATATTATTTAAGAGAGTCACCATATATTACTAAGGGTGGAGAAAGACTTGCTCATTCAAATGACGTGTCTTGTTTGACCATTAATAACACCGCGTCATTAGACTGACACCTTATATAAGTAATAAACTTGTGTTTGATAAGCAATGCTTGGTCCAGACATAAGATGGGAAAACTCTATTATATACCCTCAGAAGTACTTAGATTAAACATTAGAGCCATTAAGATTATATAAAATATTATAAGTCTTAGTTTATAACCAAATAATAACTAGTTAAAACACAGTTTTGATATTATATGCAAGTTGTATCAGAAAAAGACGTTTACACCTATAGGTATGTATATTATATTGATCTAACTATTCATAGTAGAATAAGTGTTTAGTTATTTAACTTTAAAATAATTATTAATTTTAGTTAACAATGTTACAAACTGTCTAAGACGCCAGACTCAAAGCATACTGCAATTATGATGAAGGACTGTCAAATTTCGAATCTTTTCTGGCTGCAATGGGGGTGGTTTTCTCAGTATGTCCTACCACTGTGACTTGCACACACCTTAACTAAATAAATTCAAGCCTAAAAGTTAGGATTCAAGGTAATTATTGCATTTACCTTGATGGTGAAATTCATCATATGGGCTTAGTTTTATTAATATGTAGATTAAAAATTAATTTTAAAACTATTTGTAAAACTTACAATGCATTGTACGTACTTCACTGTATTATTATACAATTCATTGATAAACTACATTGAAATATATCCTCCCAATCTTCTATTATAATAAGATATTTTTTGTGAAATGTGATTTTTGGTATCTAAAAATAAATGGTACGGTAACCCTCACCGACTTTCTCTCACTTTTATCTTGAAATGAACATTTATTAAAAGCTCGTAAGATTTATGAAACGAAATAATAGGGCTGTATATAGTTGTAGAAATACTACACCAAAGATTAGAAATGAATTAAACTGTTACTTACTCTATGGCATTAGGAACAAGGAACATTGTTACAGAAAAAATGAGAAGATCAACATCTTTGTAATACAAAGAGCATAAAAATAAAATTCATTTTCAAAGACCTGGATTAAAAAAAGTATATAGTCTATATTTGTTTATAGCTCAGAAATTATGATTTTATAAAAATATATTTCAAAGAAAAGATTATTAATCTTTAATGGTACTACAACTTTACTGTGATAAGTTATTTCATATCTCAAAGAGTTGGGGAGAAATGATGAAAAGCGGAAAATTTCCCTTATATAAGGTATGCTTAAAATCATTTTCATGAGAAAATGAGAATTACCATCTTGTTAATAATAATAAACAGCATCTAGATATAAAACTTAATCAAAATCGTCATAGCAGTATTTGAGATTTTTTTTCTCTTTTTGCCTTTTAGTAAACTACCTTTAATTTTAGGGTTAGATATCTAATTTCAAAAATCCCTTGATGGAGGGGGACCTTATGAAAACTTCAGATATCAAGTTTTAGCCCAATCGGTATAACAGTTCCCGAGGTACAGACAGATAGACAGACAGAAGACATACAGACAGACATTGCAAAATAATTGAAATCTTGAATTCAGTTTTTTTGACGATCACAATACTTTCTCTCCGAGATGTCAAGAGAAAGTAAAAATTAAACTATTGTATTTGTTTTTTATTACATTCTACTTTTTGGTAACACTTTCAATAATACACCTTAGCTTAGTTGGAAGCATGCCTGTCTATTGAACTAAGAGTCCAGGCTCATTCTCGGCATGGCCGAAGACTTAATCATCGGTAAAATGTGGGGTTATTCTTTCTCAGTGATGAGTTAACGTCAGGGAACTGGATGTTGTGCCTGTCCTAGTCTTAAGTTGGTTTATAAGGCAAATGAACATCAGGCCTGGCAAGTCGGTAGTGGAAAATAAATGCCTTGAATAAAAAACTGACCCAGCCCTCAGGCTTGAAACAGTAATGGATGTAAAGTGTAAAGGTAGCAATTATACTAATCACTTCAACGAAGTAGTTTTTCTTATGCTACCCTAAATAACATATTTGTCAGTAAATATAACAGAATTTTCTAATCCAAGTGTGGTGGAAGTACAATCACGCCAAGGTCGGTAGTAGATCTTTCCAAACTCAGCCAACATTCTTCCTTTATTTCTCCCTCTATCTCCCATCCCAGTCATACAAACCTCAACATCCTTAGTTTCTGGGCAAGAGATGGGGGTAGTAACAAAGGTGGTTTGTCATCAACTTGAAAGTGGTTTTGATTGCACACCTTGTCTCCACAACAGGGGTCTAGAAATGCTTGAAACCTCTGAAACTTACCGTAAACTTTCCATCCAATCAGTTCCTACTCACATTTCAGTTTATATTAGTACTACTACTATTATTATGAAATTTATGTTCGTGCCATTTTACCTGTATGGTAGTGAGCTTACACTGACGGGTTAAACTTTGGTGTAGTTTATACAGGATGTTTCGCTATTTGGCCCCTAAGTTTCCTTTATAACTTACAAACTAATTGTCGTAATTGGTGTATGAGAAACTCTCAAGGTCCGAGAGTGAGCCAAACACATTGTATTATTATTAGCTATGGCCATACTGTAATGGGTCAAGAGTAAACAAAGTATACGCACAGAATACTTCCTAATCCAAAGGATGTTCACATAGAAATATAAAGTTGTAGCTTTGCTCAACATTTGACTTTATTGAAAGAAATAACTATACAACTTGCGACAGTTTGTCAAAAAATTACGGAGAACTTTTTAAAATTGTATTAGCTTAAAATGAAAATATTACGTGTAAAGTTTGAACTTGGACACAGTCAATATTATGCAGATAATGTTGAAATCAGCCAAAAAACGTGGATTATGTTGAATGAAAGGTGATTAAATAAGGTTTATTTGTTTAATTTAGATTAGTGGAAAATATATATTCAAAATGAGACATTTTGATTGTTCGTGCATTGCTATGATTTGATTTCAAAGATCAAGATGACGTTCGAAAATATAATCCATATTCACACATGCTTAGTTCTACCAATAGTATTCAACGTTACCCAAGTCTTGCTGGCTAGTGTCAATTTAATCCGGCTAAAGTCGAAAATGATATAAATTACTTTCTATTTCCGACTTTATCCGATGAACTTGGATAATGTTGACATCTTGTAGCATTTGGCTACACGCATAGAAGAGTCAAGTCAAGAAACTATATAACTTCCCCCGTTTCACCGTCCCTGCGTCTCGGACTACGAGTCAGAGAGAAAAACAACAATACAACCGAGCATAGCCGAGCCAAGAGAGAAACTAGCCACTCCCATCAAGGTTCGAACGACGTCCATTAGAGTGCGCCACACAACCAAAGGCGTTCCAAAGAGCTTAAGCTGTGAAGAGAGGTTGTTCTACTATAATCTAGAAGGTTCCAGTTGTTTGGAGTATATAGNCCCTGGTGATCCATATGTGTTCTTCCACCATGTATCCTGTTCTCCAATGATCTCTGGGTTTTCTTGTATATATAGTGCCAGCGGGGCAGCATGTTGACACTCTTGGACCTAGCTTGAATGGAGGTCAGGCTTCAAATAGTTAAAATGTAAGAACAAATTTCTTTTTCGGCTTAGTATTACTTCATCATTATTATTTATTTATTTAACGTTTTCAAAATTCTTGTTTCGGCAATATATTATTAATTTTGTAAAGGGAAATTTATAATGCCTGTAGATCTTAGATCAATGTTGAATTTCTACACGTATGAAAAAAGTCGATCATTATATGGATATCTATAGTTGATATATTTTTGTGGGTATCGATACTTAATTTATTATTGAAGATGTCGATACTTAAGTTATTTTTGTGGGGATCGATTATTTTGAGAATATAACTTTTTATCTGATTGTGAGACTGAAGAAATTTTACAATGAGGGCTAATATTGTTATTTTGCAGACAATTTTGGTTTTGTCATCTATAAATATAACAAAACAGGTTTCACTGGTAGTTTAAAATTTATTCTTGAGATCATCTATTGACCTTATTATGATTGTTCAATTTAGTTAGGGTTTTGTGTGTAGTGGGAATGTGTATAGAGGATTTAGAAAAGTTGAGGGAAGTTTGAGAACTCAATTTTATAAATTATGAAGATTTATTTTGTAATTGACATCTATTTACGAGGGTCACATAACTTTACTAGTTTGTTCCGTGCGGAAAGAAATTATTATATTAGTATTGTTCTTTTCTGATGCAGCTGTTTTAAGTGTAAAAATTCATTTTACTTTAATATTTTTTTTAAATCAATCGTAAATTTTAAAGAATAACATTTGTTTGCCAGCTCGACTATCATTATGATTTATTAATAACTCTATATATTGTTCAAACTTATTCATATTCTTGTACTTATATATTTAATTAGGTTGTTTATGAATAAATACCAACAATGCAACTTCAAGTTTTCTTTAATGTTAGAAATAGAGATAATACCCCTAGATCATGTGTGTTTTCTTATATTTTTCTTTGTGGGTTCATATATACATATATATATAATTTTCTTTGAGGACGACTGTCAACATATCATTCCCGCAACCGGTAGGAGCTATGTGCTCAGAGTTTCGAATGTTTATACTCACATTCGAAACAAGAACTCCAGCTACTCACTCCTATTGCCCTTTTTGATGTTATTCATTTGGACCTCCTATTGTGGTTTAGTTTTGCTAAGGAGGGTTCAATCTCCCGGTAATCTTGAAACTATCACGATTTCCAACATTATCCGTAACACATATATTAGGGGATCGTTGTGGCAATGGCTGCAGATTATCGAGCTTAAATGTACTCAAAACTTTTTACTGGCTAAAGTTATAAGGAATGAGGCCTCTCTTGATACTCTAGCCAAAGGTATACTCAGGAAAGAATACTGGCTTTCGTTGGGTTCTAAGATTTTGGTGTTTAATTTCAAGCAAGCCGTATATTTTCCCCCTTCACACCGCAATGAGCTCTTTCCCTCAGCTATCTAAATATTTGTCGTACCAGATCACTTAAGTGAGAAATTGAGTTATTAGTTAATAACTAAACTCCATTCTGTGAGACCGCAAGCGAGCTATACCGAGCAAGCGGCCAACGCCGTTAGCGATGGTAGTGCCAACATTTGCGGATAAAGAGTGTCATGGGGTCAGCATAACGAGTCACATGGTAGTTAATCTCAGTTTTATAAACCATATCTGCTACTTCTTTATTCAAGTAGTTCCTCATTTTTACTTATGAGGATGGGTTTGACCCCGCTCCAAACCCAATGCTTCACAGATACATTTAGAAGCGTCAGGGATCGAGCCCAGGACCTATGAGTCTGTAGCCAGGAACTTTTACCACTAGACCCAAATATAAATAATATTTATCAAACCCTCTTCGGTGGCCGCGTGATCTAACACGCTACTCTAGTGTTGGACTAGACTGCCTTGGACGGGGAGATAGGGGTTCGATTCCGTTTGGGTGCACTGAGGGTGGTTTTCCTTAAATTATTTTCTAAACTCTCTCCACGCAAATTCGGGTACATTTTTTCTAGATTAAAACCTTCTTAATCCTTAACCCACTAACGTAATTAGTATACATGCACATAACCCAAACGAGGAGTAAGACGTGGTGCTAGAAAAAAAAGATATATATATATTAATTAGTTATATACTATCATAGCCAAATAATGGTTTCGATGTTGTTGAAACAAAGAATATTGTACAGATGAATCACTGCACATAAGTAGAAATGACGGAAACCCGATGGAAAACTGGGTTTTCATTGAAAGATACCATTTGTGCCGACATTTTTGAAACCTAGTCTTTAAGTTATTGTTTATGAAAATAGGTTCAGTAGTTTTCTTGTAATTTGAAACACCGAAAATGGGCTTATCAAATTTTTATATGAGATAGATATATGTAGATACAATTGTACCGTAACTTCCCACTCCAACGGTAGACACACAAAAATATAGAATGTTAATATAAACAATTTCCCCATTTGACCTGGTTATAGTTGATCTTTTACTCCGGCAATATGGAGCTGCTCAAACTTATAGGAATTTACAATCTATTCGAATATGTTTCAGTTACGACTGATTTCCTTAATTGTAATCTTTCAACATCAAACCTTCACCTTTCATAAATACTTAATTGTATAGTGCTGCTTTCTTCCATCATAGGAAGTTATCAAAATGGTCACCTTTAGCCTGAACGCAAACCAGCAGTTATATCAGCGTTTCCCAACCGGCGGGCCGTGACCCAGTACCTGGCCTTAGAGATTTTCCAGCTGGGCCGTGACCCATACTTAGGACCGTAAAAATAATTGTAATAAAAATCTGCCACCCTTACAGCTGCATCCCCTAACGCAATTTCTCGGCACTTCTCGTGCATGCTCGTGTAGGATCGTGTTTCGTCACCGCTGTCACTCCATCAGTGGCACCAAACATTCTACTAAGAAGTACTGATTACCAAACCCTTACTTCACCTCTGACAAGACATCTTGTGAATGTGAGGAATGCCAGGCCTCCACCGTGGTTCGGATTCCACTATCACCCTACCATTACACTTTAGCGTAAGTGCGTATAACCCGAACGGGTAGTAAGACGCGGTGCTAATAATAATAATAATATTAAGAAGTAGGTCTTATTTTTGTTGTCATTGTTGTCACTTTAATAATTTATGTTGTGTATGTTAGTAGTTAAACGTGAAAATGAGCAAACGTCAAGTAACATTGTTTAACATTTTTTCAAATAAAGGTTTGTGCTAATATGGGCCTAGCACATCTTGCACAGACAACTCCGAGTGTGACAACCTCAGTGTACAAGCAACAGAAGTTGAAGTAACTCTGGATTTGAAAAAGAGTGCATTTACACGGAAGTATAACGAAAGCTACTTACGATACGGCTTCATATTGTGTCAGGGTAAGAACCAACTACCAAAACCTCAGTCCGTTGTATGTGCTACCGTTCTTGGCAATGAAGCAATGAAGCCATCAAAATTCTTAGATATTTAAATACAAACCATTCTGAACTGGCAAGTAAGCCCATTGATATCTTTATTAGGAAAATAGATGCCCTTAAAGGTTTATTATTATTATTATTATTATTATTATTATTAGCACCACGTCTTACTAACCGTTCGGGTTATACGCACTTACACTAATGCTCAATGGTAGGGTAATTGTGAGATGAAATGGAGGACCTACAGTTTAACGTGGAATCCGAACCACGGTGGAGGCCTGGCATCCCCTAAAGGTAAAAAATATATTCTTGTTCACACGTCTACTGCCGACAAAGCTTTAATACCATCTTCTTGTCTTGTGGCCTTTCAAATGGCTATATGTAAGAAACCTTACAACATGGGTGAGGATATTATTAAGCCATGTCTAATTTCAGTGTGTAGCGAAGTATTGGGTCCTGCAGCTGTAACTAAAGTGAAGAATATCCCTTTGACAAACAACATGATTGAACGGCGTTTAGCTGATATGGCAGGGGACACTGAAGATCAACTTATTGACCAGGTAGAAAATTCAAAGTAGTTTGCATCACAAATGGATGAATCCACTGATATAAAATAAATAGTATACTAGTTTCCTAAGTAAGCTATATTGATTACAGTGCTAGTAACATGAAAGAGGATATCTTGTGTGTTTATGAATTGCCAACTCAAACTATGAGTGATGAGGTTTTTAAATCAATAGATTTCTACATTAAAAAGCATGGATTGGACTGGAAAAACTTCGCTGGTCTTTTTACTGTTGGAGCCACTTGTATGACTGGGCGGAATTCTTGTGTAGCAGCAAAAGTAAAACAACAATCTGATGGCGAAAAAATCATCAGCAGAGCTAAATAAAGTTTTAATCCAGTCAATAAAAATTGTGAGCTTTACTAGAAACGGTGCTGTAAACATGAGAATGTTTGCAGTTCTTTGTGGAGAAATGGGGTCAGATCACCAGCATCTGCTTTACCATGCAGAGGTAAGATAGTTGTCACGAGTAAAGGTACTTAAAAGATTATTTGAATTGAGAGAATAAGTTAAATTGTTTTTGAAGGTAAAGAAATAAGAGCTTGTCAAATATTTACAGTGTACAGACTGGATCACCACGCTTGCATACCTTAGTCTTCAAAGACAAATTACAACCTTTTTCCCAGCATACAACAAGGACGAAGCTATTAAAGAATAAAACTATATTATGGCGAAACATGGTCGCCAAAAGGGATTTTTGAAATTTTTGAGGCAGTGTCAGATTTTTTTAGGGAATCTGTGGAATCAAGCAATGAATCAGAAGTGGTTTCAAACATAATATCGAACCTTCTCGATGCACTTTTGGAAGAGTTTGATTTGTATTATCCT
Source organism: Timema shepardi (assembly GCA_902151425.1). Classification (NCBI taxonomy): domain Eukaryota; kingdom Metazoa; phylum Arthropoda; class Insecta; order Phasmatodea; family Timematidae; genus Timema; species Timema shepardi. Next base: position 22,193 of record CABFVX010005090.1, on the reverse strand, counting down.
CCCGAAAGGGATCCTTGGAAACAAAACGTGTGGGTTGTAAACCCTTTTCTACAACAGGGAAACTCTCTTCCATATGAAGAAAAGCTCGAGCTGCTAGAGTTATCATCCAACAAGAAGCTAGAACTGACGGAACTGACGACTATGAGTTCGTCTCAATTTTGGATTAAAATAAAGTCAGAATACCCAAAATTGTGTTGGCGAGTGGTGATTTTTTAATTTGTTTTTCATCCTCTTATTTGTGTGAATTTTTTCCCCCTCCATGACACTGCTTAAGACAAAACAACGTAATCAGCTACAACTAAAAACCTGTTTGCGTTTCGCTGTCACAAAACTTGTACCAAGACTTGAATAATATGTAAAAAAAGAACAAAAGTCACACTAAGTTATTTTTACCTGGCATCAACTTGTTAAGGTCAATAAACTTTTAAATACATTATTCTTTTTATGAAATCTTATTTCTTATTCAACTTTGTATCCATCCTGTTTGTTAGTTGTAATATTCTTATTATTGATATATGTTGTTCTATTAAGACTAGTTTTATTTCGTATAGAAAAATTGTTTGTGTTAAGTTTAATAATTTAGTTATATAATATCTAATCAGTGCTTAGTAATGACATTTATTATAATTATTTGCAATTAGCATACTCATAAAACATGTTTATTTTGTCATGCTATTTCATTATTAGTGATTTTTTTTAAAAATAGCTTTAAGTTAATGGGCCTTAGCAAAACATACTAAAACCAGGCGGGCCGTGGGGTTCCAAAGGTTGGGAGCCACTTTGTTTAAAGAATGCCGCATTATTCTAAAACTGTTTGCATCGCAATGCTTACACTCAGGCTGACGGCGAACTTTGTCAGCACTTCCTATAATGCTAGTCAGAGTCACATTACTGGAGTACAAACTGTAACTCGGATACCAGCCTGGAAACAAGGACAAATGGGGCACATACTTATGTGAACTGTTTTCATTGTCTGTGTCTCGTGTCTACCGCTGAATGGGGCCCTACATCTAATAAACATGTGTATATATGTAGAGTGACCTGCCGGTCTAGGGGTAAGGTGTCATACCTCTGTGCTGAGGATCCAGGGTTTAATCCTTGGTCCAAGCACAGATTTATTTGATTGCCAAACCCTTTCTTCCCCTCTGACAAGAAGCAAAACTTTTGAATGTGTGGAATAGCAGGCCTACCCCGTGGTTCGGATCTCCCATGAAACTGTAGGTCTTCCATTTCATCTCACAATCACCCTACCATTACATATTAGCGTAAGTGCGTATAACCCGATCGGTGCTAATAATAATAATAATAATAATAATAATAATATATGAACATATATATATTTAGAGAGAGATAATAAAATAATATAATTATGTTGCATAATTGGAACATTCTCTAATTGACGTATTTAACAAACTTGAATTAATCCTAAATTTTTGAATCTTTCGATTCCTATTTTATATTATTAATTGAGGCTTATAATTATACATTTAATTTAAATCGTGTATCTTTACTAGGAAATATATTGTAAAAATATGTAAGTAACAATAATTAAAGTTTGACTGCCAATTTTATAATTAATAGTATTAAATTAATTATATTCCTTCATCCCAGATTTTGGAAGGTTTTGTCCTGGTAAAACGAAGATATTTATTATTATATATTCTAAAGGAATACTAACAATCAGTGCGTATAGTTGCCAAGATTAATCTACGAACATATTATTATACATCGTTAATCAACTTAACACATGTTCTAGTCGATCCTCTTTTAAAGATTAGATAGTCAAACATGGCAGAAGAACAACATTATAATAATATACTAGTTCAAATACTATGTTATTATTATTTTATTTAGCACTGTGTCTTACCACCATTTTGGAGTATACACCTATGTACTAATTACTCTAGTTAGGAATTGGGTGGGAAGGTTGAATGTAGAAGAAGTGAACCCGAATTTGGGTAGAGGGAGAGTAAAAATATATTAAGGAAATACCACCCCCAGTTCACCCGACCGATATTATAACATCGATATCCCCGCCCTCAACAGTCTAGCTTAACACGAAACTAATACGTTAGTTACTACGCCACAGAGACTGGTAATAGTTTATTTATACAAAATAATTCATATTTGGTAGCTGTATCTAGCCTCTGAAAAATTTTTTAGGCAAAATAATTTAAAACTATTTTACCCAAGTTAATTTAAATCTATTTTATTGAACAATCCCTTTTACTGTTTTTAATTAAATTTAATGGAAAAAGTGCTTTTTAAAAAAAAAACAAGTGTGTTTAACAGTGTTCAAGATTTTTAATTTAATTAAAATTGTTATATCTCATTCATAGCCATGTTTCTACTATAGGGTATGATTGCTTCTTTCCTCAAATTTTGATCACTAAAGGTGCTACCTGCACAAGTACGCACTTGGGCCACTGCGCTAGTCTCATCTGGTCTGGTTTGATGGTGGCAATGTTATCTAATATTAAATAACAGCATAGTGTATTGAGATAACCTTTATAAATGGTTTGTCACTCAGCCTGCCTGAAAATTTGGGTTTATTTATTACTATATATACGTTACTCGTATATACCCTATAGCCTAATTTTAAGTATGCGTGCAGTTTAGTAGTGAGCGTTGGTAAAGAGGTGTATTTTCTTAAGGTATTTTCTCCAATTACTTTTTTAATCTCTCCCTAAGTCTGCTTGGTTCAAATTGAATGTATTCACGGTAAAATATGTTTATTTTCTCTTATTTAAATAATTAAATCAAACATAAATAATCAAGCCATTCCCTTAGGCTTGCCACACACCAAATGCAATATATGACTCACGGCAATTTGTTTCGAAACAAAATTTTGAATCACGTTAATTTGGTATAGAGATGTCTGACACATTTTGACTATCAACAACTTATTAATGTTTATTTCCCGCCATTTGAAAGTGAACCATCAAAGTGTTTAGTGCATCATTTAGTTGGTTCCTAAACAAAACAGTGAATTTATGCATTTGAGTGACTATTATGGCTAATGAGGAAGCAGACGTAGCCATTCTTTTATGGTAATTCTTACAGCTTTTTGACGTTCAACCAGAAAAAGAATGTATGGTCCATCCAATAATAAAAAAGGGACATTAATAGCTTGGTAATGGAACTCAGTTTTTCAAAATTATTTAAATAATATCATGGCCGAAAATCCACATGTTTTCGGGACCTGGTGCGGTGCAGTTAGAAAGGTCTTGTCGCGAAACAAAATGTTGAATTTAATATGTGGCCAGCCTTGCGGTGTCGGCAAGAAACTGTTAATATAGCTCAAAAAAAACTACGCACTTAATTCATCCTCACCTATTTATTCACGCTTTCCTATACTATATTAGTTTTAGCGTTGGTTGCGGGAAAAGGCTGTGCGTTTATTATTAATACCTTAGGTTCTTTAGAACAACTGAAAGGAGATAGGAATAGCTGTACAAACTATAGGGGGATAGCGCTGATGGGCCACTGTACAAAAATATTCAAGAAGCTAGTAGAAAAGAGAATAAGAAACAAAATGTAAGGAATGGGGAGAGATGAACAACATGGATTTAAGCGACAGAGGTATACAATAGATTTGTTCTTTGCCATATGAAAGCCAGTTAAAAGAACATAATACTTTGGGAAAGACTTGGAAATGGTATTTATGGATGAGGAGAAGGTATATGATAGCCTGGATATAATTAATTTTGGAAAGTGATGTAGGAGGCAGAAGTGGAACGAGGAGTGGTAATTAGAGTGAAAAGCATGTATGAGGATAACAGGAGTTGTGTTAAGAAGGACATTGTAAAGACGAAGTGATTCCAAGTAAAATATAGAGGGAAGCAGGGGAGTTTCCTCTTACCAATATTATTTGTAATGACAATCGAAATGGTCATGAACAAAGTGGCAGGAAAGTTCGGGGAGGGTAGAATGAAAGCTATGATGTTTGATGATGACTTAATGGTAGGGAGGGGGGGAGAAGGAAGAGGAAGTACAGGAACAGCTACAAGAATGGAATGAGGAAATGAAATAGCGTGGAATGAAATTTATCATGGCGAAGTGTGGAGTGATGGTAATGACAAGGAAGAGGGTAAGACCCAGTAAAGCTATAAAGATGGATGAGGTAGATTTGAGAAAAGTACAGCAGGTAAAATATCTTAGAAGCATGATTGAGGAAAAAGGTGTAAGTTGCTAGGATCTAGTGAGAAGAGGGCAGCAGGGAGAGTTGATCTATAGGTGTGCAAGAGACTTGCTATAGAGAAGAGAAGTTTCCTTGAAGTGTAAAGCGTACTTAGTACCCATTATCACATATGCAGCAGAAACATAGACATTTAATCTAAGAGAATCTATGGAAGTGGAAGACATGAGAATAAATTAAGCTATCTAGTAAAGACTGGGGCTACGGGGAGAGAGTACATGAGATAGTAGAGGAAGCAAGACTGAGATGGAATGGGCATATCATGAGGTTGGAAAAAGAGAAGATGCCAAATGAAATGATGGAAATAAAGTATGTTGGTAAAAGACCGCGATGGATGCCAAGAAAGAGATGGGAGGGGCAGATAACAGAAACAGTGGAAGGTAAAGGAAAATAATGGATGCAATTAAAGGAAGAACAATGATGGAATTATCGAGGAAGATCAAGGCATTTTACTAAAATGATCCGGCCACAGGCTAAAAACAGTCAATGAGGATTATGATGACGATAGCAACCGAAAATACGTAGCATATATTGATCAAATAGGAATCATATATTATTTTTTCCAAGTTAACATGTTTACAAAGTATTAGAAAATATATATCATATTTAACTAGCATATCCTTTTTAATAATATATTTAAAAAAAATGGATGCGATGGAGTGGATGTAAAGTTGCTTACTTAGTTAAAATATATTTTTAATTACATAAAATATCGATGGTAAAAAGTTTATCGTAGAGCAAAAAATAATTAAGTGTGAGTTTGATAATTGAATATTTAGGGTAAATGTAGTTTATTAAATATTAAAGTAGTTTTTTTTATTTTTATTTTTAAGTACCAAGTGGCCGCTTTAACCTGCTAAAACATAGACTGCAGCTTAATTTAATTTAATTTTAACTCAAGTAAAGAAAGAAACCATCACAAACACCCTGGTGGGATCAAGGGCAGTGCTCCTCGAGTGAATGTGCATGTCTATCTCTAATCCATAAGTCTCTATAGTTAACTAATCTCTCTAATCCACCAGTCTTTCTAATCCACCAGTTTTTATAATCCACCAGTCTGTATAATCAACCAGTCTATCTAATCCACCAGTCTCTCTAATCAACATGTCTCTCTAATTCCCCAGTCTCTCTAATCCAAAAGTTTCTTTAATACGTAAGTTTCTCTAATCCCTCAGTATTTATAATCTACCAGTCTCTCTATTTCACCAATCTCTGTAATCAACACGTCTCTCTAATCCAACAGTTTCTCTAATCCAACAGTTTCTCTAATACGTCAGTTTCTCTAATCCCCCAGTATTTCTAATCTACCAGTCTCTGTATTCAACCAGTCTCTCTAATCCATCAATCTCTCTAATTCACCATTCTCTCTAATCCTCCAGTCTCTCTAATCCGTCATTCTTTCTTATCCACCACTATTTATAATCAACCAGTCTCTCTAATCCGCCTGTCTCTCTAATCCTCCAGTCTCTCTAATCCGTCATTCTTTCTTATCCACCACTATTTATAATCAACCAGTCTCTCTAATCCGCCTGTCTCTCTAATCCTCCAGTCTCCTTAATCCGTCATTCTTTCTTATCCACCACTTATTTATAATCAACCAGTCTCTCTAATCCGCCTGTCTCTAATCCTACAGTCTCTCTAATCCGTCATTCTTTCTTATCCACCACTATGTATAATCAACCAGTCTCTCTAATCCGTCATTCTTTCTTATCCACCACTATTTATAATCAACCAGTCTCTCTAATCCGCCTCTCTCTAATCCTACAGTCTCTCTAATCCGTCATTCTTTCTTATCCACCACTTATTTATAATCAACCAGTCTCTCTAATCCGCCTGTCTCTAATCCTACAGTCTCTCTAATCCGTCATTCTTTCTTATCCACCACTATTTATAATCAACCAGTCTCTCTAATCCACCTGTCTCTAATCCTCCAGTCTCTCTAATCCGCCATTCTTTCTTATCCACCTCTATTTATAATCAACCAGTCTCTCTAATCCGCCTGTCTCTCTAATCCTCCAGTCTCTTTAATCCGTCATTCTTTCTTATCCACCACTATTTATAATCAACCAGTCTCTCTAATCCGCCTGTCTCTCTAATCCTCCAGTCTCTTTAATCCGTCATTCTTTCTTATCCACCACTATTTATAATCAACCAGTCTCTCTAATCCGCCTGTCTCTCTAATCCTCCAGTCTCTTTAATCCGTCATTCTTTCTTATCCACCACTATTTATAATCTGCCAGTCTCTATCAACGACAATTCTCTATTCTCGCACAAGGAGACACGCTCCCATCTTCTTCTTTCTGCCGTACACTGGGGCCGTGTCAAGTCCCTAAGGAACATAAGTTGCTCTAAACTAATAAATCAATAACTACTCATTCCTCTCGGACAGACGCATCATCAGCCCTCAAGTTTGGCAAAAGGGCTGAGGCTACACTTATAAAATTTCATCATATTTTAGTGTCTTGAACAATGCTAAATTGTAAAAAGGGTCACCTATAATTACCGAAACTTTTAAAATTACTTAATTAAAATGGGTTTAAAATTTATTCGACCAAAAATTGAGTCAAGGCTACAACAGCGTAAACGTAGAGGGTCAGGAGTTTGAGTCACGTGATTTGTATCTATGTGTTTCTCGTTATCTGGGACATGTAGTGTTGGGAAGGAAGTCTGGCCTAAGAACAATAATCTATATAGCTCTAGTTATCTGGGACGTGTAGTTAGCACTCTGACTGTGGGGAGGAAATTCCGGCTTATTATTTCGGGTTTGTTTAGTGCTTGTTACCTGGGATGAGTAATTTTCCACTCTAAATGTCGTAATGAATGGCTAACAAAAGTACAGTGGTCCTTGTAGCACTTAGGCATTATATATATATATATATACATATATGTTAGATATTTAGTATCATCTTCCACATCACGGGTCCCCAGTATCCATCTTTGGTAAACCCCTTCAAAGGTATAAATACTACCTTGCGTTACATAAGTGTAACGCAAGATAATTACAAACATGATAAGGCGTTTTAGACAAAAATTTGTGACTGGTATTCTACAGATGAGATCCAGTTCATTAGCTTGTTGCTACCGGTTCGATTATAAATTCTTAGTTGTACTAGTATTTTTAATAACTCTATATTGGGAACGCTGAGATATAATTTTAAAATATTAACATTATTATATGATACACACTTCTACCCGTACATTTGAAATAAAATAGGCCAGCCATGTAAACAATCTGGGCTTGGCACATAATTCCGATACCTTTATCAGTTATTCCTCAAGAACAAATGGTTTTGTTAATTCATTTTTTTAAACAGCTAGAAAATATGTTTAAGTCTAACCACTAGCTAATATGTATTCATCCGCTAATATTAGGCATCATTGAAGGTCAAGAGTAGGGTGCAAATTTTTTAGATAAACTCACGTGATTTAAATTGATAGACGCCTTAGTAAAAGGCCAATATTTAATTTCTAACATCACCTGGAGAACGTGTTATAAACATGCACACAAAACATGTATTACAATAATAGCTAAAATGGGAGAAAAGGTTAATATAACACACAGCTAGCTTTGTTGTGTTCTTGTATGAATGTGAGTTACTAACACACTTTTAGCTGTATAGTGCCACTGAATGAGAGTGAGTTTCTAACACACAGCGAATCATATATCAAACCAACTTTGAGATAAACACGTTTTTCTCTCAACAAAACTACTATTAGCGGTGTTTTGATTATAAAAATATTATATATTCTTAATTTTCTTCAGAATTTATTTTAACTGATTAAATAAAATTTATAGCACATTCAAAAGAGGCAAAGTTTGCAGTAACCAATATACAATCATGTAAGTGCCAACATTGTTGTACGGATGTGAAGCGTGAGTATGTCAGTAAAATACAAGAGCAAGGTGAATGCGGCTGAGATTTATAGAAATGTGTGTTGAAAAACTCTTATAGACGGAGTTAGTAATGAATGGTTGCTAAAGGTGTGTTGTTTGAAAGGGAATCCAAGAGATAAATGTGAAAGAAGCACCTCACGTTGGTTAGGACATGTTGAGAGCATGAGTGTGGATCGAGTGACGGAGAAAATATATGAAGGTAGAGTGTATGGATCAAAAAGCAGTAGGCCATGTAAGACGTATGTGTAGATGAATGTGTGAAAAATAGAAACATTGAATCTTAAGAATAAAAGAGCACGTATGATAGAATTTGCCTTGAATTGCTGAAATATCTTCCATCAATGAAATGTTTACATGAAGGCACGGTGGACAAAGTAACTATTTATTTAAAAAAAATCATTAACATTTATAGAGGCCAATAATTTTTATATTCTTAAATGTCACATGCCTTTTATAATTTTTAAACTTTATAAACATTTTATTAAGTTTTGACTATTTACTTTTATAATAATAAGGTCAATTCGGTGTTTATGATTTCAACAGCGAATTTTTCTTTGTTTTAATATATATTTACTAAACTTGTCCATTCATTTTACTAAACATTAGTTCTTTTATTTCAAGTTATTTTCAAACATTAATTATTTAACATAGCCTCAGTACAATGGACACAATGTTTTATAAAATTATTTTTAATTTTAATAGTAAAAAACCTAAAAAAAATTATCTCAAATATTTGCAGAGATATAAAAATAAATTGGAAATTTTTGCTCATTTAAACTACTCTCAAAATGATTTTCATGGTTAAGTGAGAATTTCCATTTTGTTTATTAAACTGTGACTTAATACCCACTTCATCCAAAATCGTTAAAACGTATTTGGCAAAAATTAATTTCCTCTCTTCTTGTTCTTGAGTTAACTACTCTTAATTTTAAGGCTAGATATCTTAGTCAATAAATCTTGGGGGGAACCCTACGAAAATCCAAGAAACCAAGTTGTTGCCCAACCAGTAAAATTGTTTCGGCTCTAGTCAGAGATACATAGGCCCACACTTAGGCGGATATAAATACGGACGGACAAACATACAAACGTAACTGGTAAGCCACTTCTCTCGGATTAATAGGGTTACTATAATTGACTACTATGATTTAATTCTAGTGGGTTTATAATTTGGAATAATGGAAGCCACATAGAACTATATAACACGGTATTGTATTTTCATATAGACTGAAATAATTTCTTGTTTGATTTTTTATTTATATAAATTAATAAAAACTAATATGGATTTGAGTATTTCACTGGCTCTCATATTCATTTGGAATAGTAAAATTATTAAAATCTTTTTGTTGCTCTTTTAATTATTTTAGAATAAGATAATATAACAGATTTTATGTGCCCAATAATCTGCTCTGGTTTGTTGTGATTGGAAGTCTGGGATTAAAATCTTGTCTGAATATACTGAGGACAAATTACCTATATAGCCTTTCACTTTCCCCTACGCAAATGATAGAACACTTAATATAAATTCACCCTATTCATCTTTAAAACACATAATAATGTGTTGTGAGACATGGTGAAAAAAGTAAATTAAACAAAAGTAGGTCTAATTCAACGCATAATGTAGGCCTACACATATACTTAAGATAGTATTCAAACACTAAACGTACTTTTAGAAACTAATAATTATTTACTACATTACAGTGTTTACAAGAAAGTTTGCTCGGCAAATATGAGAGAATTTATAATTTAATCCAAAAGTAATGCACCAAATAAGTATTTAATTTTTTGGTAATTTATTTAGCACCACGTCTAACTACAGGTTCCAACTATCGCATAGGCAATAAGTTATATTAATTTAGTATTTTTGAAGTAAGTCTTAATAACAAACTAGTCTATTTTATTATACTTAATCCTTCAACAATATTTTCCTTAACTCTAAAAACATGGACATAAGGACGTTTCGTACCAAGAAAGTCGCGAAGTCTAGGGGTGTTATGTATCAAAGAGTATCAACCTGGTAAAGAGGTATAGAAACAGTGCAATACACATTGCATAGTAGTCTGACACATAGTTAAAACGTTGTTATAAGCAACCAGAATAGTGAACTCACCCTTGAAGTCCATCCACTGCCTGATTAGCTCTATAGGTGGTTGTGCACCATAGATCTCCAAGGCCGGCATGTTGAGGTCGTCTATGAAGAACACTAATTTCTTCAGGAGGGGAGGGCCAAACACTCCCTTTCGTCGCCGGTCAAGTTTAGAGTCAATCAAGTCCTGGACATACCAGAGATACAAGTTGAAATATATAATGTGAAGCAAATAAATACATACTTTATTATAACTGTAGAACAAAAAGATTATTCAATTGAAGGGATATATATAGTTTTTAAGGTCCACAAGTAGTACTGTTAGTTCGTTCCATACGTCACTTATTCTGGCTCATACAGATACACTGAATGTTGGTGAATACTAAGTTCATGAACAAGAATGAATTTAGATGACACCGGGCCCGTGATATAGTGGTCAGTGCACCTGGCTACGAGCCTAGGTGTCCAGGGTTCGATTCCCGGCTGGTATGTTGGGTATATCTCCCTTAAGGAGAATGGACCTAGCTGTCACATGGGTTTGGTTAACTAGGCGTAAGTTAGCTTAAGACTCACACCAGGTCCACAACATCATATTAATTACCATCATCTGTGGGTACGACGTGTGGACAACCTCCCATGGTGCACCCTGGGTGACGTTCAGTGCTACCAGAGCGGCTCATAGTCTACACATAGGGTGACCGAACTTGGATGTTATGTCCCTAACGATTATATATGTCATAAGATAAAAAAAAGAAGTAATATGAACCATCATAAATGTATCACATACTTAGTAATCTTGCTTAAAATAAACCACGCACTGTTAACTAAAAAAAAGCCACTGGTGTCACCTTTAAACTCACACTGTTGAGGGTTGTCTAACTTAAAACTCTACAAGGTGATGGGAAATACTGTTTTTTTGTGTGATTGGCGTCAGAACTATACAACTTATTTAGGTGTATTTATAATACTTTTACAACCAGATAAAATATTGAATTTTTTCAAACTACATTGAATTCGACTAAGTACAAAACTATACAAATTTTATTAAAGTAGTTAATAGAGAAATCCTCATATACTACCAGGATACAATTAGGTATGGTCATCTATCCACTAACCTCTGCCTTTGCAGACAAGATACAGCCAGATCTATTCACCTATCTACTATCCACTACTCCCTACAAGGCCGTAGTCAGGTGGAGGGTATGGGGGTTTCCCCCAATTTTATGAACAACATATATATGGCTTTATTTATGGTTCAAACAATATCAAAATTAAGGCACAAATACAAATTAGGGAGCTGTGTTACCATAAAAAGCCCTTCAGAGAGCTTCTAGAGGTGTTTAATATCTAGAATTTCTCCTAGCCCTCAGAAGTTAGGGGGCTATGTCGCCATAAAAAACGCTATATAAATCTTATAGAGTTGTTTAAATATATATATTGTTTCTAGCCTCCGGCAGTTAGGGGGGATGTCCCCACCAACCTCCCTGAAATTGTTGGCTGGCTACAGCCTTGACTCCCTCTACAGCCAATATACAGCTATATTTGTATTTTCCAAAGAAGTTGAACTTTTCTCCTGCACCTGCATGTTGTTTCCTTCCAATATGCCTGACTCTGCTCCCATTGTCCTCCACACTATTTACACTCGCTGTGAAATTTTAAATTAATACATTGTTTATAATTATTAATAATAGGTATTTTTATTTAGTAGGCATTTATTTATCAATAAAAGAAAAAGAAATGACTTTATGTGGGTCTACATGCCCGTACATATATAATTAATGGTTTTTGTAGGCCTTTTATGAAAACTTAAATTTACTCATCTAATTAGAAATAATCAAATAAACACAAATCCGGTTAAAAACAAAGTTAAATTGAGCATATTCTATCAAATTACAATACATGTAGGATAACTAGACTCAACTTACGGCTGCTCTATTATATCTATCCCAATCGCCATCTTTGTTTATGAAACACAACAAAAAATACGTATTTTGCCCTTCAGCTTGGTCAGAATAGCTTGGTCGATAACACTCGATACCAAGACGTAACCAATTCAATCACGAAAACTCACATTACACCGATGCAATATTTTTATTTGCTCCGTATGTTGACAAACTGGACGCTTTTCAGAAGAGCGCGTTAGCTGGTTCACTGTAGCTGAAACTTTCAGTAGGGAACTGTGTTTTATGTAGGCCTAGCCTTTCTGACGAGCGCGTTAGCTGGAACTTTCAGTAGGGAACTGTGTTTTATGTAGGCCTAACCTTTCTGACGAGCACGTTAGCTGGCTCACTGTAGCTGAAACTTTCAGTAGGGAACTGTGTTTTATGTAGGCCTAACCTTTCTGACGAGCACGTTAGCTGGTTCACTGTAGCTGAAACTTTCAGTAGGGAACTGTGTTTTATGTAGGCCTAAGCTTTCTGACGAGCACATTAGCTGGTTCACTGTAGCTGAAACTTTCAGTAGGGAACTGTATTTTATGTAGGCCTAACCTTTCTGACGAGCACGTTAGCTGGCTCACTATAGCTGAAATTTTCAGTAGGGAACCATGTTTTATGTAGGCCTAACCTTTCTGATGAGCACGTTAGCTGGTTAACTGTAGCTGAAACTTTCAGTAGGGAACTGTATTTTATGTAGGCCTAACCTTTCTGACGAGCACGTTAGCTGGTTCACTGTAGCTGAAATTTTCAGTAGGTAACTGTGTTTTATGTAGGCCTAACCTTTCTGACGAGCACGTTAGCTGAAACTTTCAGTAGGTAACTGTGTTTTATGAAGGCCTAACCTTTCTGACGAGCACGTTAGCTGGCTCACTATAGCTGAAACTTTCAGTAGGGAACTGTGTAATAAACTAACTACATCGTATTCTATAAGTTTATAAAACAGAGTGTAAAAACAAATACTTCCCATCCTTAACATTACTTTAGGATTCACCCATAGTTTTCTAATTCATTTTTTTTATCTCTAATTTAAATTGCATGCGTTAAAATTACATCTATCGGAAGAATAATCATATATATACTAAAATATGTTGATAATCTCCTGTTTTAAGTTAGCGTTGCAATGCATCATGGGTCAACATACAGGATATGAATTGCTGCACCACTGAGGCAGATTCTGCCTTCTATTTTTGGTGAAAGTGTGACTGAATAGAAATAGATTTACTTCAAGCACTAACAATAAGAGAAAGAGAACAAGAAACAACATTGTTTGCTAACCTAAACTCCCAAATATTCAATAACAAAGCCATATATATTTTTAGAGCAAAATAATTAAGTTGTGGATATTTGTTGTTACCTTTTTAGGACGGTTCTAAAATTGTTAGTGCTTGAATATTTTAAAAGAGGTTATTCTCAAAATAAGTCTAAATCATGCCATACTAAACCATTATTGAATAAATACCTAGGGGTATTATTGTCGTTGGTCAAGATATAAAAATAAGGATTTAATGTGAATGAACATTTACCTGCGTCTGGTTGGCAGAAGTTCTAGCGGAGAAAGCCATGAACTCACAGAGGAAGTTCTTGTTGAGCCCTCGACTTAGCTTGGAAACCACGGTGACTGTCTTGCAGGTTCCAGTATTACCAACACACAACACGGGGTGGTCCAGGTCCAGCAGCTTGCCCAGTATGAAAGAGCTACGCACGGTGTCAATGGTCGGTACTTCGATATCTGAGAATATCATCATGGACTATTCTTAGAACGTAGACTATTAATGAAAAATACAAGACTTTTAAAATAATAAATAAGAACATATATATTTACGATATCTAGTCTGTGCCTGTTACATTCTTCTGGGAATGTTTTGTAAAGTATATACATCAAAGTCTTTTAATTAAAATTATTAGCTGACTGACAATTTAAGTAAATGAAAAGCTATTTTCAGTTGAAAATTCAATATCTCCCAACTTAGTAGCACATATTTTGAATTACAAAATAGTGGCAAGTCAAGAAACCCAATGATTGGACTTTTAAATACACTTTCATACACACTTTACAAAATAAATTTAAACAAGCTCAAATTTGTTTAAGTTAGACACAACCTAGTATTGTTCTATAATAGTATTACATAAAATATTATTCATTAAACGTTAAATAAATACATCTTTAAGAAACCCTTTTAATTTTGGAACTGGAGTGTTAATTGCCGCATTTATAAAAGGACGTCGCTTTCACCTATTTTGAGCTATTTCTATCCAGTCCACCTCATTACACCCTATCCCTATCTTGAGCTATTTCTATCCAGTCCACCTCATTACACCCTATCCCTATATTGAGCTAGTTCTATCCAGTCCACCTCATTACACCCTATCGCTATCTTGAGCTAGTTCTATCCAGTCCATCTCATTAAACCCTATACCTATTTTGAGCTAGTTCTATCCAGTCCACCTCATTACACCCTATCCCTATCTTGAGCTATTTCTATCCAGTCCACATCATTACAACCTATCCCTATCTTGAGCTAGTTCTATCCAGTCCACCTCATTACACCCTATACCTATTTTGAGCTAGTTCTATCCAGTCAACCTCATTACACCCTATCCCTATCTTGAGCTAGTTCTATCCAGTCCACCTCATTACACCTTATCCCTATCTTGGTCTAGTTATATCCAGTCCACCTCATTAAACCCTATCCCTATCTTGAGCTAGTTATATCCAGTCCACCTCATTACACCTTATCCCTATCTTGATCTAGTTCTATCCCGTCCACCTCATTACACCCTATCGCTATCTTGAGATAGTTCTATCCAGTCCACCTCATTACACCCTATACCTATTTTGAGCTAGTTCTATCCAGTCCACCTCATTTACACCCTATCCCTATCTTGAGCTAGTTCTATCCAGTCCACCTCATTACACCCCATCCCTATCTTGAGCTAGTTCTATCCAGTCCAGTCCACCTCACTACACCTTATCTCTATCTCTAACTAGTTATATCCAGTCCACTTCATTACACTCTATCCCTATCTTGAACTAGTTATATCCAGTCCACCTCATTATACCCTATCCCTATCTTGAGCTAGTTATATCCAGTCCACCTCATTACACCCTATCCCTATCTTGAGCTACTTATATCCAGTCAACCTCATTAAACCCTATCCCTATCTTGAGCTAGTTATATCCAGTACACCTCATTACACCCCATCCCTATCTTGAGCTAGTTCTATCCAGTCCAGTACACCTCACTACACCTTATCTCTATCTCTAACTAGTTATATCCAGTCCAGTCCACCTCATTACACCCTATCCCTATCTTGAGCTAGTTTCTATCCAGTCCAGTCCACCTCATTACACCCTATCCCTATCTTGAGCTAGTTCTATCCAGTCCAGTCCACCTCATTACACCCTATACCTATCTTGAGCTAGTTCTATCCAGTCCAGTACACCTCACTACACCTTATCTCTATCTCTAACTAGTTATATCCAGTCCACTTCATTACAGCCTTGATCTTTAAGGTCCATTCTAAGTTTTAATGTTAATCTCCCACTCGAGTATAATTTAAAATGTTTGAAAAATATCACTATCTACTGATTAAAATAATTTACTTAAGAATATTTATTTTCGTAATACGTTAAGAAAAAAATCGTAAAGGCAGACGAAAAACCTAAATAAAAACGAAAACAAAAACGGAAGTTATCTTAAAAATGGTCCATTAGCGTTGTAATTGCATCTATAAAAATCGAATAATTATCTCTCTAAGAGCAACATAACAAATAAAATAAACAACCCCTGGGGACCTAGCTTGGGAATTCACAATACGCATTTATTTCATATTTATCTCTAAGACTGTCAAATATTTTAGTTATCCTCTTAGAGAAATCTGATGCTCTATTTTCCAACATGTTTTTATAACAGTCTATTTGTTTGACTTTTCTCATTATTGTGTTTAGTCAATGTCATTTTTTGTTCTGCAATCAGTTTGTGGGGCTAAGTAACATTTTGTAAAATATTAAATGAATGTTAACTTATTGAATGTCATATTTGGTTCGGGATTGCCAAAATTAACTCAGGTTTGTGCAGGGAGGAGCTATAACAATATTGGAAGATGGATGTTGAGGGTTCTAATTTAATTTATTTTTGAAGCCGATTTCTTGGGGGCGAAATACGTGTAAAACTACTAGTAATGGGGCAATTATAAAATGCCTTCCCTCATAGTGGTAAGCATCCCTGACTGCTAATCTAATAGTTCTTTTTTTATCTATTTCCAGTGGTACCATAGGCTGTTTTATGTTAACACCGCGTCTTACTACTCGTTCGGGTTATGCACCAATAGACGTTTTTCCCGTGGGGGAATCTTTCCTATTTCTACCATGGTCTGGTTGGTTAGGCTTAAGTTAGTTTTAAGACTTCTACAGGCAGCACATAATCATCATCTTCATTATCCTTTCATCAGGTGTGAGTAACCACAACTACATAGTTGTCCATCCTCTGAAGTTGGTTAAATAACCGTCAATGACAGTAGAGGACCAAGAATGTCTATCCGACAAACCCTGGTTGCATCCTTTTTAAAAAGTGGGCAAAACCTTCATTATTTTACCAGGCAAATAAAAGTGGTGGCGTTTTTTAAATTTATCCATTGGTGTCTTACCGGAGTACTTAGTTTCTGGAAAGATTTCATACTCTTCCAGACCATCCATCCAGTACATCCAAACTGGAACACGGGGCTCATTGTCAGGAGTAGGGTCCGTGAATCCCCCATCGTGGAGTCTGCAGCAGAGTTCAACATGTTGTATAAAAGAAATGTCACGGTTTTAATATTCTGAAAATAATATATTTAATTTACTAGTTTAAATGGAACTTTAAGTGACATCTAATTTGATTCTAGCCACTCACTTAACTTAAAATAAATAAATGGAAATATGGTTATTAAAAATATTTAAAAAAGGTTTAGTACAACAAAAACTTCACTTATACTTTTAGATTATCAGAGCTATTAAAACTCACATTGTGAATATTCTAAGACAGTAATTATAAATTAAGTCAAAATGCAGCTAAATTTTTATTGTATTTCTTGAATGGGTTAGTTACTTTTTACTCGAGATAAATTATGATCTAATTTCTTTGATATGCCCCTTGTTTCTATATTCCCTTATTAGAACTCAACACAAGAGGGATTTTCCCCTAGTGAGTTTTTCCTTCTCTTGTTAAAGGGACTTAGAACTGTCCACGCGAATTTTATTCGCGTGGAAAAATCCCTCTCACGCGGAAGTGGTCTAAAGGCCATTTCACACAGAACGTTAAGCTAAGCTATGCTATGATGTGCTAAGGATTTATCGTCTTTGATTTATTGCTTAGCTAAGCTATGGTTCTTCTTTCAGTGTGGTTTTTTTCTGGTCTGCTCCTGTGAAGTTAAGTTATGGCATTCTCAAAAAGTCTTCTTTGAGCTCAGGTGATAGCTAGCACCGAGGATGATAAAATGATGCTATTAGCAGCTGTATTAGAAGATGAAGAAAATGTAGGATGTGGAGGTTTGACTTGTTCAATTAAATGCTCAATTTTAATATAAAAATACTTATTAAATATAAAACCTAAATAGAATATTACTTAAATACACAACAAAATTTCAACACTTCTTTGGTTATTTTCAACAATCTGGAACTGCGTTCGTTCAACATGTATCTGAAGCTGTATTATGCTCTTGCGCAACGTAAGATTGCTCAATATTGGAGATGGAAAAGTTGCTTGGCCAGCAATCGTTAAAAACATAGCGTACCATTAGCAAGGCATAGCTTAGCTTAGCTTTCAACGTGAACTGACCTAGAGTGAGTGAATTTATTGTATTAAAAGTAATTAAGGGTCGCAACGTGAAAAATAAAATAAAAGCGTCTTCCATTTAGAAACTTCATTTAATTAGTAAGATTAGGTTTGTTTAGATAAACATTAACTACTTGATGGTGTTTTTTCCATTAAAGAGGCAATTATTAATTTAAGACATTCATCTAGCTTTAACTTTATGTTTTCTAT
Organism: Timema shepardi; assembly: GCA_902151425.1. Classification (NCBI taxonomy): domain Eukaryota; kingdom Metazoa; phylum Arthropoda; class Insecta; order Phasmatodea; family Timematidae; genus Timema; species Timema shepardi. The sequence goes on along the minus strand of CABFVX010005090.1, from coordinate 4,057 downwards.
TTAGAACAAATATTATTTGGATTAAATGATAAGATGTGGGAGAGCAAAGCTAAAAACTCTTATAAGATTGGCCAGAATGACCAAAAGGCTTATCTAGATATGGGAAATTGCAAGATCTGATATTGTAAGACTCAAATAGGAGGATGGGTGAACCGTGCGTCAAGTTCACAGAGTCTGATTTCCTACTGACGATGAAGATTCTCGTCAACCAAACGACAATGAATTTCCTATCGTAGATGGGTGTTTAAGAAAGACATGTTTATTTACAAATAGGAGGAATTTATTAATCAAAGAAGAAAATACCTCGAAGGAATAGTTTTTTTTACATAATTGGTGTTCCCAGCCTTGGTCCGTTTTTTATTCAAACTATATATTTTCCACTACTGGATCGCTAGGCCTGTCCTAGTTTCATATGTCTTATAACCTAGCTTAAGACTAGGACAACTACAACATCCAGTCCCCCACCGTTAGTTCATCACTGTGAAAGGATAACCCCACATTTTACCAATAATAATTTCTCGGCCATTCCGAGAATTGAAGCTGAGACTCTTAGCTCAGTAGACAGACACTCTACCAACTGAGATAAGGTGTCGGATCAATAAGGAATTGTCTCACCTGTAATCATAGACCAGTCCTTGTTCCGGGAACATTGGACCATCCCCAGAAAGTTTCATGCGGTCTCTCAGCCAATCAGAGAACACGTGTCGAGAGTCAAGATGACACGTGGCACCTACACTCCAAATAACAGATGTCGTCACCCATGGCACCAGCAGTCCAGCTGGAACGATTATTCATGGAAATATACGTCCAATATTTAAATGACATCATCTCAGAATTTATATAAACAAGTATTCAATTTTATTACTTATTACATGTTTGGTACAAATTAACCCTCACCCCCCTTGATTTATAGTAATTATTTTGTTTTTAAATTATTGTCAAGGGAACATCAAATATTGAATACAATAATAAACTCCTGTAATAAGCTAAGTAACCTACAAGTTCGCGTATGTATACACACATAGGACTCAAATGTTATATTACATTTGTAAAAAATAAGTGTTAGCCGAATAATAGCCTGTTATTGCCTATAGGCAAAATTAATATAATAAAATTTGGCTTAGCACACTTATAACTGGATGAAGAATAATGCATTAATTTTTATATATTTCAACATAGCGATTATTTTAGCATGAATAGTTTTGAATAAACAAGTTCAAAGATGAATGATCTACTTTTTAAAGAAGAGTTTAAATCCATTTTTAAAATTTTCTGTTCAGCTATTGTAACACTATGGAATCAATCGCCCTGCTTTGTGCGTCGATTGAAACACTACGGATTAATTTCCTGATATAATAATGCTGTGATGATGTTTAGGTTGTCTATAGCTCCGTGGTCTAGCACTAATTAGAATGATATAATTAATAAATGTGAATAAAGAGAACTGTTTATGGCTGTTTATTCACACACGATTTATTTAAATGACATCTGTTAATTACTTATACATACTCCAATAAAATGCTTTACATCACTGCACACTTGTGATATTAATGTAAGTTATTTTATATAGTGTTAGACTGTGACTGCTAGTGTGTGGCTCTGACTGGTTTGTGCGTGTGCGGAGTGCCTTAAACATACGCACAACGGCTTATATATGACATACCCCTTGCATCTTTCCCCGTCAACAGTGTAAAATCTAACTAATAGAAAGAGTCCTGGCGACAGGTTTTGTGAAGGCTAGCTTCTTATTGGTATAGGGAATTGGCGTCTTTTGCCAAATACTGTGGAGTTGTTCCTTTTAACAGGAAATAGCGCCGTTGGTCCTTTAAAGAGGAAATATGGTATAAAAAATATATTTTAAAGGTGTAATCCTTTTCACATTATTTCTGAAAAGCGCGTGTTTCTTTATGGATGATTCTTAAAAGGATAATCTACATATATTACTTTTAAGAAAAACTACCTTCATCCATGATTTTTTTAACATATAATTTAGAGTAATTCAAAAAAATATCTTTATACTATGTATCCCTGCAAATCAAACCTCTACACAATAATATATACTAAATATATTACGATTACTATAGGAGTAGAAGGAAACACTATTTATCACATAGTGTCACGTAATTTACTAACGCTCAATCTATAAAAGCCTATTCATATACGAAAAGCTTTTTTAAAATATAATATACCATTTTAACAATGATCAAATTATGAGATGGTTCACGGGGCAATTATATAGAATTTATTTTTTGAGTAACGTTTTTACATGAGTAAAATATTAAGATAAAAAGTACAAGACACATTATTCGAATTTTGAAAGGAAAAAATCAGTTTAATATTCTGAAGAGGGTACATTTTTTATATAAATCTGTTTTTTTTTTAGTGTATGTATTTGTCTTACACATTATAAAACTCGTGAGTGTCAATTTAATGAATCATACAAATGTATGAATATTAATATTTATTGTAAAGGGATTTGTATAGTTATTTCAGTTTATTTCCAAACAACTATATTAAGTTATTTTTATTCAATTTTGCTTTCTATAAAATATGTATATTTACATAGAATGTTGTTTTAAGTACATCAATGACAACATTAAAGCGTGGCTAATCTTTGAAATAAACATGACGTAGACAAACATTTTGAATTTCAAGTTTGAGGGAAATAGGAGCTTAGGAAGAAGGAGAATTCAAATATTTAATTACTTGAAGGAAATAAGAGAATTCTGGGAAGTGTACACAGAGGACGGGGTGCATTGACTAAAATAACGGACCTGTCATTAGAAAAAACACGTAATAATAATACTAGTAAGCATTCAAATGTTATTTAGGTGCTTTATAATAGTATATTATTGGTAAACTAATTTTAATCAAAGAGTATAATTCGAACAGGTAGTAAGATGTGGATCTAAAAAAATAGAAATAAAAAAGTAACCATACATAGCAATAATTTTATTTATATGTCACTTTTCATTCAAGTCACCAATTAAAAAATAATAATTTTTCCATACAATAGTTTTCATTTTATACTTATTTCTATTAAAAATATTATAAGATCGAGGAAAACTGTCCTAGCAACAGAATATATAATTTGCATTTATAATCTAAAGTATCTCATTATATTGATAGACCAAAAACAAATACACCCTTTAATATTATCTATTTTACATACCACAGCGGTGATAGATTTGTAGGTCACTACAATTAAGTATTTACAGAATATTTAGTTGTTTTGTTTTTGGGGTTGTAGATGTGTAGCATGAGTTGATTAAATAGATCCTCACAGCATTAATTAATTGAGTCTCTACAGAGGTCGTGGACCAGTTAACACCATACCTACAGGGGCAGACAAGCTAATCCGGTAAAAGCGCAAGTACAGATCAACCTATATCAGAGCTGTAGCCAGAGTCACACAAATTGTGGCACTACTCGACACAGAAAACATTGCATCTCGTGGCCAAACGCTACAATCGCTCTAGAGTATGAGAGGTGTAGGGGTGAGAGGAGCATTCTAGTACAGTCAGTACCAAATGGCAAATGGGACAAAGGGGTTGTACTTGGTTAACATGAGACTTCTGCTACTAAATTTTAATATATAAGTATTTCTAACTTACCTTAAATACTAAATTAACTCCTCTACACCTGATATTTGTCCGTCAGTGCTGTTCCGTAGCTACTTGACGTACTAATGTTGCCGCTGTCACTTCCATTTTCACTGTCACTTTTATCTCCAAAGGAAATACAAATTTGTTCTATCTCTTCTTCTATCAGATCATTATTTTTCCTGTAATCGGTTTCTTCTTTCTTAACGAGTGATAGAGCCTGTTGCTAATCCTCCTCAGTCAGGCGCGGATCCAGAAAATGTTCATAGGGGGGGCATGCTAATTATAAATAACATAACTACTACTACTACTACTACTACTACTACTACTACTACTACTACTACTACTATTACTATTAATAATAATAATTAATAATAACTATAAAACCTATACAAAACATTGTTCAAACGTACCTCATATTTTATAAATGCATTAATTGCATTTTCCTCTTATTC
>CABFVX010005089.1:22089-55347 GCA_902151425.1 Timema shepardi | reverse complement strand
TATATATACATATACATATATATATTTATATACAGACAAACACACATACATACAGACCGACAGAAATGTAAAATCCACTATTTTGGGTTCGGGCCACTTAAAAAGAAATATTCATCAGAATATCGAGGTAGAAAATTTGCAATGTTACAATACTTTATCTTTAGATGAGAAAGTTAAAACATATATTAGTCAATTAGAAATGTTACAACTTATTCAGGCACTTTATAAATTAATTTATCTAGTTGTCACTAGCGTATTATCTAATGTATCGAAAATGTATATTTATTAGATTTTTTGGTAAGATGTTATATACTTATTGACACATGTATGTGTTGTAGTACACATATTTATTTTAAACTAGACCCTTACCCCTTCCCCCCACATTATTATTTTCAACATACATATTGAATAATCATCATAGACTCTACCATAAAATATGAGTGACTATCGACATTTTTATGAGGAATAAATTAATTTTTCAAAATAAAATATAGCTTATGTTACTGATAATGTAGCTTTATATTGGTGAAAGAATTTTTAAAATAGGTCCAGTAGTTTTTGAGTTTATCCATTACAAACAAAAAAACAAAAAATCAAATCTTTCCTCTTTATAATATTAGTGTAGATAAACAAATATACATATCATAGGCCTATAAAATCTACCGTTCTGCAACGATGATTTTCAGTGAAATTACTTAATATGTCCACATATTATCTCAGGAAATATTTGTAAAGTTATAAACAACATTCATGATTATTTTCTTCCCAAATTTCCTAATTAGTAGTCTTGTCATGAAGCCTTGACTTCTACTTTCTTGGTTTTGTTCTTACTACTCAAACCGGAACTATTACAATAGTATGTGTAGTTATGTAAAGGCACAAAACACGTTTTTATTGGCTTTAGGTTATGTCCATACCGGTATGGCAATTTTTTTTAGTCGCGAATAGTAAAATATTCTTGTTTTAAATTATACGTTATAAATTAGGAGGGGCCTCACTGTGCCAAAGTGCCTACAAACACTAATAATATGTATTAGGGATGACCCACGCCAATCAAGCAAAAACAAATTCGTTGGTCTTAATTTACTTGGACTTGAGTTGAGAATACTTGATTGCCACCGTACCATCTGTTATGTGGCGTGGGCGCAGAAGAGTTCTGCTCTTGCCGCCGGCTACTCTGGCCGCTCAATCTACATAATTATTGTAACTAGTTTTATTCAAGGTTGGCTGCTTTGTTACATATTGTGGATTATGAAAGAGAAATACACACTTTATTGAGACAAGAAAAGTCATCCTTGTAAGATATCATGCAGGCTGATGACAATAACAGATTGTAATTGGCAAATCGTTGCAGAAAGTTTCACAAACATAAACTTAAGAGATAACATTTTTTTTTTCTTGAAAATTAGAAGGATTCATTATTTGGGATACATGTTAATAACTTTTCCAACAAATGTTAATTGGGACTGATAAGTGATGCCCCATTTAAATAGGAGATTTTTTTCGTAATGAAATCAGTATAATTATTTTTACTGAAATAAAGCTGACAATTATCACCTAATAAACAATGAAGTAACTGCCCCGGAATATATGATGCACATCTCACGGTCATTGTGTTTATCCATGCTATGTGAATGTTCTATGTGACAAACAAAAGTAGATTGCATTCCATAAAATGGTTTGTGTAATGTGTATTTTGAAACGCCCAGCAAAATTTCCTAGTTATGAATAATTTATAAAATAATTTAAAATTAAAATTATTTCTCTCAAACCTTTATCAGAAATAAAGATAATTTGTTTTTATTTTATTTTATCGACAAAAAACTTCTGCTCAGTTAGCTAACGCAAGACAGTTAGTATAGCTTCACACCTGCGTCTGTTGTTAGTTGAAAACTTTGACCTGATTCTATGCACAAGTTTCCAAGATTGCTACTCATTTTGTTAATAGTTGCAATTATAGTTGGTCACACGCACTCTAATAGTTTAGTTGGGCTGGATTTTGTACTTAATTTAATAGGGAAACACCACCCATGGGTACGAGGTATGATATAGACTATAGATTATAGAAAGCGTCACACTTTTAGAACATTTTTTTAACTTCATTACAATTTTGGTGATGTTAATCTCTTAGTTTTACAAGATTTGGATTAACCCAATCATCGAAGGCCTTTTAGATTAATACTTTAGAAACCCCAGTACCTAATACACAATTATAAAAGTATATGGTACGGATCTCCGCACGGAATTTCTCGCTCTATTGTTTAAAAATGGATATATTTACTCAAAGCTCGTAATATGTGTGAAACGAAATAATATACCCTTGCAAACCCGAGCAAAAATTGCACCATACTTACATATACCATTTTATGACTCCCATTTTTAAATTTTTAATATTATTTTTAAAGAATTAAAGTCCTCATTTGTATATTTGGACCAATACAAAATATAGATATTGGGTAGACAAGGGTCAACACTTCTTATTAAAATTTCGACTTCCGGTTATAATTTTTGATATTTTATTAGGGGTTGAGTAATTTGTGGTTATCGCATTGCTATTGAATTCTTAATTTAAAAATTTTGACCATTAAAATAGGAAAATATTAACTATTGAGTCTAAAATTAAAGAGAGAGATCATTGCTGCACTAAGAGGTTAAAAGAAAAAGCACATCAACTTTTTGAAAGACTTACTTATTTACTTACTCTATGGCATTAGAGAATTATTACGTTACAATACAAGTAGTATCTCTGGAATTAAAGCTCACAAAATTGTATAAATACACCAGAAACTGTTGGTTTTATAAATATATATTTCAATCAAAAGTTTCTTATTTTTAATAATACTACAATTTTGCTATGATAAGTTATTTAGTTTCCCAAATAGTTACGTAGATATAGACATTTCCGCTTCTGTAAAGTATCCTAAAATTCATTTTAACGGGCAAGTGAATATAGTTATTTTATTTATAATCTTAATCAGGACCTAGATACGAATTTTAATTAAAATAGCTAAAGTTGATTTTGAGAAAATCGAGTATTTCTTTTTTCTTCCTTTATTAAACTACTTTTAATTTTAGGGTTAGTCAGACGAACAGGCAGACGGCATTGCAAAGCCCACTTTTTAGGGTTCTGGCAGTTATGAGGCGTCGACATCCATCAACATTTCTTTGTTAGATTTTTTTAAGCTTGCAATACTTTACCTTTAATGTTCAAAAAGTTAAAAAATATGTATATATTTCGTATAGCTTGAAAATTATTAGTTTTATAAAAATATGTTTCAAATATAATATTTTTATTATAAATAAACCCATATATTTGCAATGATAATTAATTTCATATCTCAAGTATTTACGGATATATGATAAAGAATTAGAATTTACGCATAGGTACGGAACCCTTAAAGTCATGTTGACAAAAATATAGAAATGAAATTTAATCAAAATCGTTAGAGCCAATTTCGATAAAATCGATTTTTCCTTTTTCACTCTTGAAGAAACTCTTGGATAACCAATTCCAAAGAACACTCAGGGCAATCCTATGAAAACCCTAGATACCATGTCTTAGCCCAATCGGTAAAATAGTTTAGGCTCTATTCGGAGGTACAGACTGACAAGCGGCATTGCGAAGACAATTTTTTAGGATTCGGGGGGGTCATGAAACGTCCAAATTCGTCGAAATCTCTAGATAGATTTTTGTGACGATTACAATACTTTCTTTACCTGTAAGGTAGAGAGAAATTAAAAAAAGTAAACTTAAATTGAAATCCAAACATTAAACATAATCATATTTCATTCTTTCTCGTGACTTGTAGAGATGTTTTAATACTTTACCCTTCTAATCTTGTTTAATTGGCTAAAGTAACTGTTAACATGAAAATATGAAACAAATTATTTTGATTCGCTTGGACTTTCTGCCACCGACACTAGTGGTCACACAGTATAAAGCATAAGTTTCGCAACATACTGGTTTGTCTGTAGGGGCTGGCTAAGGATCAATTATTAGCGTTGTGCCTTAGGGATAGTTTTTCACAAGTAATTTATCATTTTGTTGTCCTTCCTATCCTTTCTGTACGCTAAGCTACCTTCCCTCAGACCATGCCGATACCTTAACTCTTATGTTGAAACAAAACAATTCAGACGCCATTAAAAATAATCCCTGCCACTGAACCAGATCAAATTAACATCAAGAGATCGGAGTTTATTTTAAAATGCTCACTGGTATTTAGTCTAGTTGCGATTCTAACCACTTATATCTCCTTTTGCATAAGACGCCTGTCAAACAATAACAAATTAAAATTCTATACAGATAATTAAAACATTTATTGTAAACGAATTTACAAAATTCACCTTCCCAACCTCGCATTTATCTTAAAATGCTGGAAATGTGCTCATTCTGTAATAGAATTTCAAGGGATGTTAACTCAACCTTAGAAATGATCTTTGATTCTAACTTAAGCTACATGTCCCCCCAAAATGGTTTTATTTTTAAATTTCAAGTTGATATTATACACCAAAATTCATTTCAATGCAGCTAAGATATATATTTTAGAAGTAGACCTCGAAATATCAAGTCATAAAATGGCTGTCGTCTTGATTTAAATCTCTAAAATCGTGGTGAAATATATAATAAACCTGCGCCAATTTCTGAACATCGTATAAAAAATTAAAATATTTTCATTGTTGCACTGATTGATTTTTCAGATTTGAGAACACAAGAAATTTAAAGTCTACTCGTTTTAAAAAGGATGTGATATAGCCCTAATTGATTTAAAAAATATGTATACTTCATTTTAAAATCACAAATTAAAAGTTTGCTTTTTTTAAAAAAAAAAAGTTGTATGTTAATTTATTGCAACCTACATTTAATAAATGGAAACTTAAAAATATGTTACTCTATTCATTTTCCGTATAAAAAAAATCACTTTTCATGTATACCATTGTCAAGATTTTTGCCAAATCTGGTTTGAATTATATATATATATTTTTATTTATTAATTAGTTTGTTTAATAAAAGTAAATTGTCCATTTGTACACCAACCCCTTCCTCACAAACATTCCTCATACACTTACCCATGAATACATTAAGCACCCATGGAGAGAGCTGTTAGAACAAGTGTATCTGGGCAGAATGTTCTATAAAACTGGAAGAATATATGGAGGCATTGACAGACGGGTGAATGCATCTCGGAGAGTAGTTGGATGTATGTGGACTATTGCTAACAATGCAGTAATATCGAAAGAGGGAAAAAGGGCAGTATATAACATTGTTGCATGGATACGAAGCGTGGGTTTGTCGGGAGAAACACGAGCAAGGTGAATGCGGTAAGAAATGTATGTGGAAAAGCTCGTATGGACACAGTCAGTAATTAAAGGGTGCTAAAGGAGTGCGGTTTGAAAGGGGATCCAATAGGTAAATGTGAAAGAAATGTCTTACGTTGAATTTTGAATGTTGAAAGTATGAGCGAGGATCGAGTGACGAAGCAAATATATGAAGGTAGAGTGTGTAAATCAAAAGGAAGGGGTAGGCAAGTTAAGACGTGGCTAAATACTGTAGATGAATTGAGTGAAAAAGAGAAACATTAAGTGTTTGCAGAGTAGAATAGTATGTATGACTCGGTGTATGGACACTGTTAAAGCGAAGGGAGTATGCAAGGACAGGGAAGTGTGGAGAAAGTTAGTGAGGATGTACTAAGTGCAGAGATTTTTTTTCTTGCTATATGCACAGTTTCTTGTCTACCTAGTAAAGGAACGGCATGTTTCGGGATTTATATAATAATAGTAGGGTTGTGTTATGATTGGATTTTGCTTTTTGGTAATATACAGGTCTCTATAAATATATAATAATTAAAACTTATCTATTAAAAAGAACAAAATCAAACACCTTTCTCAAATTAGTGTAAACCGATTCAAAATATATAATCAATTTTTTCACACATTCCTTTTTTACTTTGCTCTTTACTTGGGAAAATCATCTCTGACCAGCCACTTAAAAATAAGTATTTTTATTTTGATATAGGCTTGCTCCACAATGCTATTAACACATTCAATAAAAAATTACTTTTTCTAACATAGTATGTAAATTAAATAAACGGCGTATGTAGCTTGTAGCGTACGGATACATTTCTTCCGTTAACATGTTAGTAAGAAATGAAATGAAGATGTCAGTCCTTGCACACTGCCACATGTGAATTACACTCTAATACTTAGCCCTTCCAATGCGCAGCTAAGCTTAACTAAGGCGGAGTACCACTTTACTTTATCTTCAGATCCAAGCCTATAAACTCTATCATAAGTTAAATTAGTAAATAAATATAAATTTAAAAGAATAACTGGGTAGAGCAATTCCCACATTACAGAAAGGAAATTAATGCCAAACCCTCCCCCAATGAGGGGACATAAGGGCATGAAATAATATTTGACAAATACAACGATAACAACTTTAAATAGTATCGTGCCGAGTTTATGCTGATAGGAAAAAAATGAGTTGATGCATATTGACGTTAACAATAGGATAGTACCTCATATCTTAAGCTTCTTCTTGTGCTACTAGGTTTACTGCCCAAAGGAGAAATAGTATAGTATCTTTGTTTGTATGGGGAGAATATCAGTGATGTCAATACATCAACCAGGTTGTATAGGCCTATGTTACATTAACACCCATATCTGTGGAAACTTTGATAACAGCAACATTTGCATAATTTCTGGTTTGCAAATGATACGGAGGTCATAGCTATAATCTCACAGGGGCATACTCAGTGCTATAGTTCAGCTAGGGCGGTCCAGGGTGGTGGCCTGGTATTTTATTAGCTGTCGGGGAGCCGCCCTTGTGCTTTCAAAAGTTTATAAACGTAGTTTTGAAACAAAAATTCTGCACCAAGAGTAGAGTATACGTGATACTTAAAGGACTGTGGTATCTCAGGGGGTAAGCGGGGAAAGGATGTTTTTTTTTACTCCCTTTAACATGTATGTGGTTTTCAGGACAGTGGTATCCCCAGGGGTTGGGGGGGTGTAGAGGGTTATTGATTGAGGGATAGCAGCTTGGGATGGTTCGGGGTATGAATTGGGAAAGGCTGGCGACTCACGCGTGGATGTGCTCAGAGGGGATTGGGCGTGCGGGTGCTGAATACCCTCGAGGGAGGATATTAATTCACGCGTCATTGATCCTGAAGGTAGACAGATGTGTTTCTGAGCATTCATTGCAATCACGCAAGAGTAAACAGGGTGTCATTGAAATTGTATGGGATAGTGTTAAGGACGTGTATGGATGTTCTCTTTTTTCTCTCGCACGCAAATGGTGACTTAATACCGGGTGCCCCCCTCTCTCTCAGTCTTAATCATGTTGCTGAACGACTCCCCCAACACAAGTGTCATTGATTTTGAATGCAACCAGGTGGTAATCTTTAGTACATGTGTGCATGTAAACTTAGGCGAGTGTATATTTATGTGGTGTATGCGTTATTGGTCTTGGAGGTTAACAGATGGCTTCTAGGACTGTAATCATCTGTACTCTCTCTCGAAGGCACATGGTGCAATATTCAAGCCTTAATGCCGGTGGGTGTCCCTCGGTCGTTGGGGAATGACACAAGCTTCATTGATTGTCGGTAATACCGAAAGGTAATAATCTTTAGGACATGTAATCAATTACGACGTAGGCATTATTAATCTTGGAGGTTAACAGATGTATTCTGGTGCTATGCTAATCTTCTCCGCTAAAAGAATGCATACATTTAATAGCATAGTCGAAACAACCTGCTACGGATGAATTGGTTCACACGCAGTTGGGACACGTGCTTCACGTGGACATCTGTGTGAGATGAACTATGACGTTTCCGAGTCATTATACTTCGCCCAGAGATGTACCTCAGTCTTGGTTGAACGACACCGGCGTAATTTATTCTGAATAATACGGATCTTTAGGACATGTGTGCATTTACGAGGTAGGCGATATTGATCCTGGAGGTTAACGGATAGGTTCTGGGATTGTAATAATCTTAAAAGGATATCTTCTTTATCATCCGCTAAAAGAAAGTATACATTTTATCGCATCGTCAAAACAATCATGTTATGGCTGAATTGATTCACACGCAGATAAGACATGCGCTTCACGTGGACATCTGGGTGAGATGAACTATGACATTTCCAAGTCATTATACTTCACCCAGAGAAGATTACAATTTCACACACATGATAATCTGACTCATTCTGAGTCATATGCATAGAGAGGGAGTGCGTGGCTAGGAATACTCTCGTCCCTATGTATAGACCTAACCTCTCTAGGTAAAATCATTAGCTTCCATCTACAATCTAAAGCTTATCAACCAAGTCTAGCAAATATGCAGCCATATTGTTAAGCACAGTAAGGTCTAGCGAGATCCTACCAAGAAAGTTAACAGATTTAGAGGTCAGTCGTGGTTACCACATAACAAACATAAAAGCGTTGAACACTCGCTTCGGTCGGCGAATCCTCACGGTTTGGACGAGAAGTACATTGTGTGGCTGCCTAACCGTTTCTCGCTGCCTACTGACGCGCAGGTAGAATACATCTCCAAAGCGGAGTTGCTGCTCGTATACAAGGGTATCTATAAGCTTAGCAAGACGGCCATCTTGACCTTTGAAGATAACTGCACATTCAAATCTGCTTGGTTATACAACGTGTGTGTGTGGAAACGAACTTGGGTAGTATTTTCTTGTATCGTTTTACCGCTCTTAACTTACAGCCAAATTATTCAAAACCTATTCTTTATTCTTAAATAGCCTTATATCGTTTACCAGTCTCAATTATTTAAAAGAATTATGACGTATACGAGATAAATGTTATAAAGCTTTAATATTTAAACTTATATACAATATTAGAATAGCTCGCGCGCTAATATTCATAAAAAATTGCTATCACAAAATTAGATTAATTTTTTTTTCTTGTATCCAAATATTTGTGGTTCAAACAACTCAATAATATTTGAATTGTATGCTAAGATACTAGCGTTTTCAAAAATAAATGAATGAATAAATGAATTAAATGTTTAAAAAAATAAGATTAATTATTTTTCCCTTGTACCCAAAAGGGGAAGTGTACATAGGTAAACCAAATTTTTATATAATTCAAATTTTCTTGATTATACAACGTGTGTGTGGGTGTGTGCGTGTGTGTACGTGTAGGGAAACGAGTTTACGTAATATATTCTTGCATCGTTTCACATGTCTTAAAATACAACCAAATTATTCGAAATGTTGTAGTATAAAAAACCTATTCTTCATTATTAAAAGTCCTTATATCGTTTACCAGTCTTAATTATTTTAAAAAGGCTATGTCATATATGAACTAAATGTTATAAAGATGTATGGTTTAAACTTATCTACAATATTTGAATTGCTTGTTTGCTAATATTAAAAACACGTTATCCCGAAATTATATTAATTATTTTTCACTTGTAAGAATTGAATATTAAAAAGGATTAATAATTTTTTCTCCTGTATCAAAAACCAATGAAACTAAAGTTTTAAAGTTCAAACACATCTACAATATATGAATTAATCGCGAGCTATGATACTAGAGCTTTTTTTTACTTCATTGTCTGTATATCATATCTTCATGATCTGATATCTGTAAAATAACTACGCGCTCTAGCTTTATAGCTGTTTTGGAGTCATTCGATGAGATCCTAGGGTAGACTGTGCAGAAATGAAGGGCTTAATGCGTGGAGGGTAGTATTTTAGATGCCTGCAGAGCATAGCGCGACCTTAGAACCATGTTGGGACCTCTAGCAAAACAAGCACGTCTGTCATCTCCTATTATCGTAATCCGGCAGACTAATGGGAATAAGGTGTATACCCTCGATGAATTAAGATCTAATGAAAAACTGTTAATTAAATACCTGTGACATGATATCTCTCGACGTAATGGGGAGGTATTTAATGCTCACATAGAACATATACCTGGACATATTAAGACCTCGAGCATACTGATACTGGGACAGGACGATATAGAAGCACAGATACAAAGACTTATGACCCTTTCATGAAACCTAGGTATAGGATTTACACAGTTCAGGCTTTACCTGGAACCGCTAGGACTATCTATAAAAATTTATTGAACAGGCGTACAGCCGACGCATAAAGACGTACTCTATTACCAATGAACTACCCTATAAGGACCATGTACAGTTTATTGTTGCGTGCGAGGATATATGCGCGAAGACGGTAGAAGAATCATTAGCTAATAACTCGATAAAGGCAAATTGCAGCCACATCTGCGAGTTTAGGAATCCTACCGAAGGTAGAATTTAAAGATTTTATTTCAACTCGACGATATATGATATATTTGTTCTCGCAATCTTGGAGGAGATATACGTAAATAATGTGATCTTAACATTTACTGCTCAGATTGAGGCTTTCGTCTCAAGAGACTAATGATGAATATATGACGGCACGTTGGAAATGAGAATCAATATCTGGAAAACTCAGCTTTCTCGATTGGAGCTCGGGTTAAAATCCCTGAAATTATAGCCAAACGTAGAGCGTTGATAAATGTACAGTCCAAAGAAGGGTTTTTCTTCCCCGTGTCTGTATTAACGTGCCTCTTTGAACCGACGGAAAGACTGCAACGTTGGTAGTCGTATCCTAATTTTCGAGACATGATGAAACTTAATGGAATCCCGCTCCCTTTTGACATGAGGTATATTGAACGCTTTGAAAGGCTTAACGATATATCCGTTAATGTGTACAGCGCAAAACACGATGGAAGTGACACATATATTGATACTGCCGACAACTCTAAAACACTAGTGATTGTTCCTGTAAGCGGTAGTGATAAGGAACGCTCCAAACATGTTCATTTATTCATGATAAGAGTGCATGGAACGGAAACTTATCATTTCTTCGGAATCAGAAATCTTTCTCGTTTAATAAACCCGCAATTAACGTTAAAATATAAGAGAGGACGTAAGTACTTTTGCGATCGATGTCTGACCACTTTTCTGACCGAAAACAAAATTTCAGAGTATAAAGATACGTGAATAGAATATGGTGCTGTACGGAGTACATTCGCTCAAGGAGAGGATACAATTCTCTTGTTCTCACAGTACAAGCAGAAGAAGAAAACAAGATTTATAATATATGCGGACCTGGAGAGCTTACTCGTGCCGATAGATACGTGCGATCCCTACACGAAATTTTCTCATACTGAGATCTTACAGCGTCATGTCGATTATTCAGTAGGAATGTACACTAAATAAAATTTTGACGATTGTCCCTCCGAGTAGCGCCACTTCACAGGAGGAGATTGTACAAATCAATGAGTCGAGGCGCTCGTAGATACGGCAAAGTATATACTAGACTACTATAGTAGTATTGTTCCAATGACTCCTCTAACACCCGCTAAAAGAGATGCCCATGATACGACCTCTCATTGCCATATATGTGAAAAGCCTTACGAGAAAGATGATATTCACGTTATGGATCATTGCCACTTGACGGGACTTTATAATGGGAGTAGTCATGCGTGATGCAATATTAATTACAAGAATCTGAAACACCTGGCGTAGTAATCTATAACGCACGTTGCTACGACCATTTTTTCCTTCTTGAATCGCTTGTTTAACATAGAGAGACCAATCCGTTAAAGGGAGAGAGCAATTTTGTCAATGCAGGAAAAGTCAAGGTTATTGGAGAGACTAGGGGATATTCAAAGTGATCTTGAAATGAAGTCGGCACGGGTTTCGAGGATCACGATTAAAATTATAGACAATTTCAGCTTTCTATGTACGTCTCTAGAGAAATGCGTATCGTACCCCAAACCTGACCAGCTTAAAATCACCCGTAAGTGTTATCCTGATGATTAACGGTTCAAACTGGTCACTCGTAAAGGGGTGTTTCACTATGATTATATAGATTAACTCTAGCGACCGAACGAGACCCAGTTACTGAGCAAGGATAAATTCTACAACGCGCAAACAGATAGTCATATCTCTCAGTAAGATTATGAGCATGCGTGCGAGGTTTGGAGACTGTTCGAATGTAAAACTCTCTGAGACTACTCGAACCTATACCTTTATACAGACGCGAAGCTACTGGCTGACGTCTTTGAGAATTTTCGCGATCTCTGCATGAGAACATATAGAATCGATCCTGGATGGTCCCTTACGGGCCCTAGTCTTGCGTACCAAGCTATTTTGAGAATAAACAAGGTACGGCTCGAATTAATCTAAGATGTCAACATACATCAATTCATTGAGAGAGCTGTTCTAGGAGGGTTATGTTTTGTGGCTAATCGTCACTATGTGGCAAATAATCGGTATATGAAGTCATTCGACCGTTCCAAGCCCGAGTCCTACCTCATTTATCTAGACGGGAATGGATTCTATTCATTTAGCATGCTGTCCTCACTACCCTTTGAAGGGTTCAGGTGGCTCGATGATGAAATCGACCGATTGAATGTGCGAATGGTAGAGGACGATGCCGAGAGGAGGTATATCTTCTAATTAGATGTTTAATATCCTATAGATGTACACGATGCTCATTCCGAATTGCCATTCTGTCCTGAGAAAGGGATTCCACCCTTGGGGAAACACGAGAAATTGTTAACGACTTTATCAGATAATAGTGGGTACGTCATTCACTACCGTCATCTAAAGCTATGTTTGAATGGATTGAAACTGACAAGATTCCACAGAGTTCTCAGTTTCAAGGAATCCACATGGAGGGCTCCGTATATCAAGCTGAACGCGGAAATGAGGAGTAAAGCATGCAATCAGTTTGAAAACATGTTATTCAAACTGATGAACAATGCCGCATTTGGTCGTCTTATATCCAACAAGAGGGCCTACCTTACGATAAAGATCGCTACCAGGTAGGGAGGGAAATTTGGAGCGGGTAACCTCATAGCCAGCCCAAATTTAAAAACCGTACGATCGTGTCGGAAAATCTGGTCATCATCGAGATGGAACCGCAAGAGATTTACTTCAATATGCCAATCTATGCAGGGGTAGCCATATTGGAAATCTCGAAGGTAGTCATGTCCGGTATACATTACCAGATTATGGTTCCCGCCTTCCCACCAGCTGCGTTAAAGCTCCAGTACTTAGATACGGACTCACTCTTGTATTTCATAACTGTTGAGGATGCGTACCAGTGACTTATCCCGTTAGCTAATGACTACCTGGATACCTATACCTATGGACAAGACAATGTTTACGGGATGCCTCTAGTAAATAAAGGAGTGCTTGGTAAACTAAAAGACGAGAGTCTAGGTCGGATCATTACCGAGTTCATAGGTTTACGTCCTAAACTCTATTCGTTTGCGGTACAAGGAGATGGTGAGATGCTCAAAGCTAAAGAGGTCAAGAGTAGCGCGTTAAGAACGCTAGAGGACTATCGTAATTGTCTGACCAATGAGACGATAGTCATGAGAGAAGATCGTTAAATAAGAGCTGTAGGATTCAAACTTTACACTCAAAAATTTAATCAGGACACCCTATGCTCCATCGATGATAAGAGATATATAGTATCCGGTACAGTCAATACTCTACCATGGTACCATTACTCTATAAGTGAGCAGGCATCTACTTCCTCCCAACTGTGAAAAGAGAGAGGAATTGTTCGATACTGCCCCTCCGTCTCTATGAAGAAGAAGTGTGTCTTTAGGCATATAGTGTAAGTGATTAAGAAAACATTAATGTAGTGCGTCTAAAGACATATAATTAAGAAAATATTAATGTAACTATGTAAGGATGTATATTCATGATTAAAATAAACTTTTTCTATCTCTGCTACTTTTTCAGTATTGTCCAAAAAGAAGATAAAAATGAATGTAGTACTTATAAAGTCTTAAGAAAGATATGTTGGTGCATATTCATGATTACAATTTTTTTACAATTTCTGTAACATTATTGTTATTGACTGAAGAAGAAAAAAATAGTAATTTAGTATGCTTATGTAAAAGAGTATATCATTATATTCATTTAATAGAATAATTAAAAAGTTATTGTATATGTTTTTTATTATTTCTTGCCAAAAGAAAAACAAAGTAATAATTATCTATTATTTTTATTTAAAAAAAGTTTGATACATTCTTAGACTTATACTCTAATTGATTAAATACCTTTATTTCTGAAGAATAAAAAAATGTTTTATAGATTCCTAGACTTATAATCTAATTGATTAAATACGTTTGTTTCTAAGGAATACAAAGGAATAATCATTAAAACCTCATGTTTGATACATTCCAGAAACACAAAAAACTTAAGGAGTATCTAAGAATGATTGATTAAAAAGTTAACAAAACCTTTCCGATATACTGTCTCGGGCTTAAATTTCCCGTTAAAATAAAATTTCTTCGTGTAGTACACGAACAGTTTCTTTTCACTCCCACACACACCCACACACACACACACACACACACACACACACACACACCCTTTACTTTGTAATCACATTCAATGTCAGAAAAAAGTCGATACTGTCAGAATGGGTTAGTATACACCATGGTTTGCTGCCTCCAGACCACCTTCTACACAGTCGGCCAGACAGTCGTTCTTCAACCATCGATGCTGGATGAAGATTTTTTCAAAAGGGGAAGGAGGTTTGACACCAAGAAACTAGCACTAGTTACTGTAGATAAAACGGTCTGTGTATTCCTTTACACATCCTTTGACTCGTCTTGTAGCTTATTCTTCTTCGTAGACTCCTTGACCACTTCCTCATAGGTTTTATTTTTCTTTCCTACCAAACATTTAGAAGCGTCAGTAAATTTCTTCTTTCTGAGCTTGTCAACCTCGTCTTGACCGCATAAACATGTTAACTTATCGTAATCGATGTACTATTTATACTCGTTGATAAAGGCTACAATATGAAAAAGTGCGGGAATGACCGAACTGGTATCGCACTCTTGGCCAGATCGTAAACGTTTTGTCCAATCAGACTTAAAACTCTTAAACCATTCATGGAGTAGTCGGACATTTGCTGTGGCGCACGAGTAGGTGGTATCGGAATGAGTGGAACACTTGTCTACATCGTGCATATTCTTAAGCTTACTCAGAGAAGGATAACCAACATCACGCGGCTCGTAAAAGTCATAATTGTCACTATCGACGCTGATGACACTCTGTAGGCAAATCACCTTCTCCGTTCCTTTAATATAGATCAATGGTCGTGACGTGTACCGTTCTAGATGGGAAATTATGATAGAACGAAGATTTGAGTACTGTACTTCTCCATCGTACCAAGACAGTCCACGATAGTAATCGGTTACCCAATTTGGATTCTTCCTAATCGCTGTGGAGTGGATGTTGATCTTGAATGGAGGGAGAAACTTGTAGTTGGCTTCGTCGAAAGGCTCGAAATATAGATTGCTCACCTCATTGAAGATAAATATTCGCTCCTTGCTTGAGTACCCTTGCACGTCGATCATCATACTACTCAACATGAGAGCAATGATGCACCATTTATGATCTCATCTTTCTGACGTCGCTGCTTGAAGGGTTATAGCGGAACACTCTATTGTGTATAATGAGACAAAACGCCTGGGTGTTAAGGGAATATTTTCCCTCAACTCGAACGTTATACGGCACGTTGCCATACCGTCCTTGAGAGTATCTTCCTGTCTGCTGGCATCAAACACGATTATGGGTGCGTGAGACTTGAAATGGGAGTGGTCAAGTAAAGGTAAATAGGTGCTTGTTTTGTAGTACGAAGTCTAAAACTTAGCATAGCTCTAGTATAATTTTGAGAAGGAATTTTGTTTGAAATCCAAGTTCATATCCTCATAAAGGTACTTGATATAATTTAGGTAGAGTTTAGTATTACGTAAATTACAATGATCGAAAATACTTCTATATGTAGCCGTCGTATTGTTACGCCCAGTCTGAAGAGCTAAAATAACGTAACGAGATTTTTCACCCAGCGTTGGCGTTTTCACAGTCCAATCATGTTGAATAGAAATAGGTAGGTTAGGGTACTCGTAAGGTTCTCAAGTATGAAAAAGTAGTTCGATGATCCTCCCACTCTTGATTAAATTAAGCAGGTTGAGACGATTAATATCGTTGGTCTTTATATGCGGTACAAGCCAATATATTTTACTTAACAAGATCCTAGAATGTGTCTCTGTGGCGGGAGGGGGTGCTCTTTGTAAAGCGCTGTTGTCGGTGGTTGAACGAACGAGTGCACGTTCTTGTTTCGCATTGACCAGTATTCGAGAATAGTCTTCAACTAATCCTAGTATGAGAAGTATAGTGATGCATACGTCAAATATGCCTATTTCAGCGTGCACATTAACACCTTCGAGCCTCCAACCCACGTTTTAAAGGTGATTCTTCTCCCCATTCCGTATAGATAAATAGTTTTTAAGTTGAGTCGAAATGCCTATATTTCTCGATTGATAAATATCTAAAGCATTGATCACATAAGCGATTCTTGAGAATAGATGAAGAATTCCGTTATTAACAATTTTTGAAACTACTTCCAGGCTTCTCCGTATTAAGAAGTAGTCGTCCTTTGATATGTAGAATAAAACGGTGGGGCACTGTGTACAGTCCTTCTTGTTTGATAAATATCCTAAGCTCGTTCCCGTTAGCTAACGTTAGCTACGAGGCGTAGGAATGATACTGGAAACTAGTCAAGGCCGTATCGAAAGCGGTAGGGTCTCCATTGTTCAGAATATCCATGGCATCATCCATGATTGTCGTAACGAGTAACCTAGATGTCTTAAATAAAGTTTATTTGTAGGTGTTAACATTTTCGCTGTTCTTCTCTCAATGTTTCGAGGAAGACGACGTCGTCTCGTTTTATCTATTACGAATTCCATCTCCGCCGAATTGAATCAGATGTAGACGTAGCGATATTGTCTCGTCTCTCAAGTTAATGATATCCCCTCTTTCTTCAACAAATCGTACCGTTATAGACTCTATTACTCGTTTCGTTACCGGAAGCTTTATAATATTGTTCGCCACTTTCACTATTTTGCAGCCGGGTTGGACGGTCATGCTGAACTCGGTTCTCCATTGACGTAAGTCCGCTAGCGAGACTGCATTCTACGCGAATTATATTCATATGAAGGATATTAACGGTATTGGTAGATATATGCGTCTTCCCCGCAGGAAGAATGACGGAGTCAACCCCCAGCAGGGATGATAACGTACCATGTCGGGTAAAGTAAATAACCTTATTGCAAGTGATATACCTCTTTAAAGTGCTTGGGTCACCGATGATCGAGAGCTTCACGCTTCACGCTTCACGCTTCTCGAGACTTCTCTTCGCAAGAATCGGTCCCACGCCTCAAGTTCATAGGTGTCCGGAGGGACGGTATACTCTTTACCGTCATAATAAAATTTATTATAAACGTTCGTCAATGTTCGGTATGGAATTTAACGTTGCCAGATTGATTAGTCCGATGAACCATTCTTCTTTGCAATTTCCGTCTCCAATCAAGAAATTTGGGAAAAAATTATCCGTCAGATTCGAACTCTGACCCGTCAGTGTAAGCGTCATAGACATGTTTAATAAAATCGAAAGTCAGCGCGAGTATTTAAGTAAAGATAATTAAAGAAGGCTGCAAAAACTGTTCCGTACTCTTGAAACCGTGTATAATTATAGGCGATAGGTATTCCCCAAGATATCGGACTAGTTAGAGTGGCGGTCTTATATCACCGAAACTATCGCAGTATTCCACCCGCTCGCCGTTTTTCTTATAAGCCACCCAATGAGTGCCCTTACCGCTATCTTTATCGAGATTAGTGATAGCGCTCTCTATTTTCCAAGGTGGACCTCTGGGTAAAGCGTCCCTCGCAAATACCCCCCTAAAGAAGGGGATTTTTAAATTGTTAGCGTAGTTGTGTAGATCTTTTTCAGTAAAGACACGTTTAGGTAGTCATTTTTTCGAATAAGGTCGTAGATACATCCCTTTCCCCATGGAAATAGCCTCAAAAGTACGATTATGTATCTGAGCCTCGTTAAATTGTTTCGTATTCATCTTCGCACTTTGTACAGCCTTCGTGATTCCCACGGAACCTCTAGTGACGGCTCCAAGCACGGCGATCAGAGGTAGTTTAGGTTGAATTCTACCCTTCTTCCGATGAGTAGTAGTATGCCGTTTATTACCACCCCGTTGACGATGGAAACCTTTCTTCTTCAGACAGGATCCCATCTTGAATTTAGCTTTCATCGTGTTGGCAACAGCCCACGCGGCAGCTTTCTCACTCAACTTCGAGTCAGGTGCGAAAAATCTTTTCCGCGCTTTCTCGGTAAGGTCGTGATCTGCAGTATGACGTCCTTTAAGATCTTTTACCTTGGAGTAGGCGATAACGTGGTCCTTACAGTAACGATCTAACTCGTTTATTCTGACATCATTTCCTTTCAATTGTTTTTCCAACTTGGTTCTTGGTTCACAGTACTGGTATATGCACCTAAAACGGAAGATTATTGATTATATTATCCAACAAACCTCCTCCCCTTCTTCGCTTCATGACACGTACTGATTCGTATTTATATACGTGCGTAAATTATTTAGTTTAACTAGTTCACATGCGGCTTGAGAACAGACAGACTCTTTAACAGTACGCAACAACGATCACGATCGGGATAGAGCCATACCTCAGAAACACGGTACGCTGTTACCTGATACTATCCGTTGCATCATCATCTGCGGACCTTCTAATTGTAAAACCAAAGCTATGATCAGTCTGTTTGATAAACCTAAAGGTTTACGCTTCAAGGACGTGGACGTTTACTCTAAATCATTATACCAGCCTAAGTATCAACGTTTATCAAACGTTCTCTCACTCATATAAGGCATGGGCTATTTCCTTTATTCTGACAACGTGGAAATTATCCCACCTTCCGAGGCCAAACCCGACTCTGCATTCATTTTTGATGACGTCTCTTGCGATAAACAGTAAACATACAGGTTTATTTCAGTTTGAGGAGACATAAGGCTATAGACTGTTTCTATCTTTGTCAGACGTAATCGCGCATCCCGAAACAGATGTTGAGAGATAACGTCAACCTTCTCATCCTTTTCAAAATGAATTATATGAACCTGAGACACGTCTATGACGATCACGTGAACACGGATATGACGTTCCAAGAGTTTAAGGAGGTATGCTCACTGTGTTGGAAAAACACACAAGTAAAATTTTCTAGTGTTGAGCAAAGATCATGCGATTGATAAAGGACGATATCGTTACGGGTTCGATACCTTTATCTTCCACAGTTGGGATGAACGCGTAGTCAATACGCGATAAGACATCATGTCGTCCATATCTAAATTCGGTCTTAGTCTCTACAAGTATAGATCTATCGTTCAGACGGAAGGAAATCTGACTCTAACCTCTCAAGACTATTAAGATGCTAGATCGAAGAGGATCGTCAACGTCGAGACGCCCATCGCATCTAAGGATGTCTGTAACAAGTCTTACGTTGATAGAATGGACTCGGGACATATTTACCAGCAGATACTCGCTGTCAACACAGCCAAGGATGCCATCAAAGGGCAGATGGACTCGTTGATCGAGAGTTCGGAGAAGTATCGAATAAAATACAACAACTTTGAGAAGAGTAGCCGTCAAGGAATGAAGGAGTTGTGGAATCTTTCTCGTCGTCATGAAGATCGGCTCAACGAGAATAAAACGGTGCTTAACGCTTTAGGTCCAAAGTTGCTAAGGCTAGAGGAGTCTTTTGCGATACATTAAACAGTTTACACAGAATTGAACGGTATGATGAGTAGAGGTATACTATCCGTAAAGGCGAAAGAATCCGATCGGTTTTAAGATGTGGGAGGCTTAGTTTTTAAAAACATAGGTATTCCCTCATTACCTTCAGACGCGTCACCTAAAGCTTATGTAGACTCTATGGATAGTCGCAGTTTATCTAAATCTATTTGAATTCAAAACCTACGAGGAAGGACGTGAGAAATTTCGAATTGGCTTTAACCGGTGAACGCGGTTATAAGTTTAAGAGGGTAGAGATAATCTCAACGATGGTAATGAACTTAAAAGGTATTAATTGCTTGTTGACTCTTAAACCTATTAACGGCACTCCCTTCGAGGTGTCCAAAGATGACTCTATATCTTTCATGTTGGAAAAACGCTCGACGATGCCTCAGATCTTACAGGTTGAATTAGTTTGTACTTACGTTTAGATATAATGAGCCATTTCTTCGTCGTAAGAGACATTCGCACCTTGCACCATGTCAACGAATGTCACAGAGGATATCTAAAAAGTGAGTAAGATTATTAAACGAAAGTAAAAGCAACTACGCGATGCTCGACACGAGTCCGAGTACGTCGTGAAGGTAACCTTCAAACCTATCATGGATCCTCTAAGCAAGGTGGCGAAGGCGCTTGTTGAACCCAAACTGAAGGAAGAGGCGGAAGTCTCACCTGAGAGATTACAAAACAGATATCTATTGAAGACTTATCTTTATTCGTCTCAAGCACTTTCTGATAAGACCTACGGAATTCGTCATGCAGGTAACTCAACCAAGCTCGGAGATACCCGTATCGTATTCGACGAGAGTAATGGTACAGTACTTCTTTACAATATGACTGTACCGTATACCCGAGGGCTATTAGAATTACTCTTCAGAAGAGCACCCACGCCTTACACTAAGGAGGATCTGAATATATACATATCCATGCTCGAAGAAATGAACACGCATCGGCTGAGAAACTACCCGTACGCACGTATTAAGATGCGCGTAGGATCAAAGTATTCGTTAATCATCAAACCTATATTCTAGTAGGGGCTTGAGGGTGACAGTTTGTACAAGATGGAAACAGGAAAATGGATCGATTATAACTATAGGGACGATCCCAATGAATTGTTCGATTGATTACGATTCTTGCACGCATCTACCGGGGCTAGACATTCCACTCACGAGAACGAGATCGTTTCTATAATTGAGGAATTACGTGAGGCCGGATTCATCGTATAAAGACATTCATCTCATCCATATTTTATCATAATCATGTCTACCATCAAGTGGGAGATTTCGTGTGAACTTAATCGTCCCGAAAGACGACGGTTTCCCTGAAGATATGTTAGCGTATGAGGGTTGAACGAACTTCTTCAGGCCGATCTGGTGGAGATGATACCCTACTCTAGTTCCAAAAAGGGATTAAGTAGCTTCTCTCCACCATCGACGTGTTTTCCAAAAGAGCTTGGGCTACACCTGTCAAGACTAAGAATGGGAAGAATGTCAGCACTGCAATGGCTTTCCTCCTCGACAAAGTGACTGTCAAAGGTTTACCTCCTGTACGTCATCTCCAAACTGATAATGGAACAGAGTGTTACAACGCAGAGTTCAAAATACTCAGGGCAATAAAGAGGATCAATCACTATTCCACATTCAGTAAGTAACGTCAAGTCTAGCGTCGTGGAACGATTTGATCTTACCCTCAAGAACATTATATGGTGGAGGTTCACGGCTAAAGGATTGTGTCGATGGATCGATTTGATCGATTCGTTACTGAACGAATACAACCGGACAATACACTCGACCATAAATATGAAGCCCATAGACGTTAAGGACGACAGACTATACAGTCTATAAACGTCTCAATATCTCGGATTCTACACCTAACGTGTTTAAAGTAGGTGATATAGTATGTATCAGTAAGAATAAGGACGTTTTCGAACAGGGTTATACTGCGAAGTGGTCGACCGAACTGTTCAAAATACGTAACGTCGTCGAGACTAATCCCAGGACTTTTCTACTTGAAGATATGAAAGGTAAGCCTATCATGAAGGATTCTTCGATAAGGATACAGAAAGACTCTGTTTCCGAATATGTACCTTGTAGAGAAGATAATCAGACGTCCCGGATATAGAGTATACGTCAAATGGTTAAGGTTTGACTCGATGCACAATTCGTGGATCGATGTGAAAGATATAGTGTAGAAGTGTTGTTGAACCACTCCTCCGACAGGGTTTATTACCCCTCCATCCTCAGCGTATAAAGGCTAGTGCAAGCAGAGATACGAATATCATTCGATATGTTTAGACAGTTGTGTTACCGTCTGGAGGATATGAGCGATATTAAGATCTAGAACGGCAGCTTAGAATACTATTTCGGGGAGGTTGACAAGGGCTACAGTGAGCGCTGCGATTCCTGTATACACTGGCTTGCTCGTCATAATTCCGGTATGTGGTAAGTGAGTCAGTCTATAGAGAGCTGTTCTACATCATATCCCGTCTACAATCTCAAGGAAGTGGACTAATCAGAAATTCTCCAGGAGTAAGACGCTTTGTGAACGGTGTTGTATTAGATCAAGCGCGAGGAATACGATCGAGTCAAGGTCATCTCTGAGCTCGAAACGTACTAAAACGTTCGTCATCTAGAAGGAAATGAAGAGGTAAGTGAAGCGGAGGACGATCCGAACATCATCGCGCTTGACTATGTAGGAATAGTCCGTCTACCGGGTAAAATCTTTGGTGCCAGGTATAGGCTTAGCTTTAACGCTTCATAGCGAGGCCTGATATATCTAGACGATGATACGTACGAGTTATTCAAGTGTTGAAGTGTGCTTGATGACACTACATCTTCACGCTAATCTGAGTCCGTCTTTGGCGCGAGTTATATCTAGACGATGACGGTGAATCGTATGTTTACCGAAGAGAGAAAGAGATTTTTTATAATAATTGCACCCAAGATATGTGGGTATTGTTAGACGGTGACGGTGAAGCGTATGTGTTGATTGAAGACTATAATCATTGTACGAAATCTATGTATGTATTGTTAGATGATGCCGGTGAATCGTATGTGCTGACTGAAGACTATAATCATTATAGGAAATATATGTATGTATTGTTAGATGATGGCGGTGAAGCTTATGTGTTGACTGAAAGACTATATATTTTGAGAGAGAACGAGATTTTTTTATAATCATTGTACAGAATATATGTATGTGTCGTTGTAATCATAATAATACACGCGTTAAAAAACAAGCTATACTATTTATTTAACCTTTATTCCATAGTTCATTATCCCATTAAGAAGATGAGAGAGAGAGAGAGAGAAAGGCAATACTTAGAGCTAGGATGGTATCCTTTTAAGACTATATTCCGAAAGATAAAAATGTTGTAATAATTACGGTATGGAAGATATGTACCTATGTCTACACTAATATTATAAAGAGGAAAGATTTGATTTTTTGTTTGTAATGGATAAACTCAAAAACTACTGGACCGATTTTAAAGATTCTTTCCCTATTGTAAAGCTACATTATCAGCGAGTAACATAGGCTATATTTTATTTTGAAAATTTAATTTATTCCTCATAAAAATGTCGATAGTCCCTCATATTTTATGGTTAAATCTATGATGCTTTTCAATATGTTTGTTGAAAATAATAACGCGAGGGGGGGGGGAGGAAGGATATAGTATTGTTATTATCTTAAAAACATACACATAAAAAGAAACTATATTATCTAATCTTAGTTCCTAAGTTGAAGATCCTAGTAAGAAATATGAAAGAAATTTTATAATAATCACTGTAACAAAGAGAGGTATGTATTATTATAATCTTAATACTATACGCATTAAAAGAAAATATACTATTTAACCTTAGTAGCTAAGTTCATGATCCCAGTAAAAATATGAAAAAGAGAGAAAGGAAATACTTGGAAGGAACTTATTAAATGTGTGCATCCTTTTAAGATCACAGAGGCATGAGTGGGGGAAGGGTATCATTGAAAATTCCCTATCCCATCTGAGCAAATCCGCGCGCGAGTCCCCGGCCCCTCCCAATTCATCCCCCCGAACCATTCCACGCCACCATCCCTCGATCGATAACCCTCCACACCCCCTGGAGATACCATTGTCCTGAAAACAGCATACGTTCTAAAGTGTATAAGAAAAAAATAAACCCTTTTCCCACTCACCCCCTGTGATACCACGGTCCTTTGAGTATCACTTATACACTACTACCAAGCTGGGGGGGCTATAAAGCCTACGATGCGTAATAGATACGAGACCTCCTAGAATAATATCATATTCAGGGTTGTTTAGAGTACATAAGCTATTGTAGCTATATTAGAATAGTTACCCATTATTTAACACAACATTAACAAACCTTTTTTTCACATACCCTAAAACTTACACTATTTTTTTGTACCTTAGTGTCGGTGAGCCTAATTTAGATGAGTGTTTGACTTAATACAACACCTTAAAGTAGTAAAGGAAGAGAGTAAATTATTATTAATAATTGACGAGTCCACAAGTATTAATAAACTTTACACATTCATAATTTGAATAAGATCTACAATTGATAAAGGAATGAAGAATATTTTTCTTGTTTTGGCTAAAATTAAAAATTAAATAGCACAAACAATAAGAAAAAATCCTCTTATTGTGTCTTCAGTAATTTGACTTTATTTGAGAATATAATAATATATCTAATTTGTTTTGAATACAATGGTCCACAGTGGTCGTAGCAGTCGGGTGGGGGAGGGGGTTAGGAGGTTCCACACCAGCTATCATAAGTCAAGGGGTGTCATCATAGATATGTCCTTTTGTAAATAAACAAAAATAAGCAAAAGAAATGAAAATAATTTGAAAAAATATTTTTGATGTAATTATTTTTACTATTATTGTTATTATTATTGTTATTATTATTATTATTATTATTATTATTATTAATGTTATGTGTTACATTAGGGATTCACTGCTTTGACTGCCATTTATTGGGATTAATTTCACTACATTGCTGCCCCTTTACAGGATTGGTTTTGCATTATTTTTATTTAAGCTCTTACTAAGCTTTTTATAAGAATTTTGTTCCTACACTGGGTAGAGGGTGCCAAAATCGAGACCCACCCCACATATCAAATGCTCTTGCTACACCACTGTTAGTGGGGGTGGTCAGGAATGGCAACAGTTTTTTGCGAGAGACACTCTTTGAATAATGAATTTAAACCGGCAATTATCAACACTAATGATGATATTACAGCACAAACTCATTTCAAAGCATTTATGAACACATTAAATACGTTTTCTAGTCAGTCTGCTAAGATCACAACATCATTGCTAACTATCGCATCAACACTTGGAGATCACTAAATGAAAGTGTTTGAATGCTAAATGGGAGGTGGTTGACTCGCAATTTTCGAACAGCTGAGTCCGTTTGGAACTTCTTACAGGCATTAATATTTTACTTTAAGGCTGAAGTCAATGATTTAACACAAAATTCCATTGTAAAGTTGAAATGTTTGGGAATGTTTAACTAAACGAGTTCAAAAGGGTTTCTGTGTGATGTGACGCACTTGAATAACTGATGAGTCTTTCATAAGATTCACAAGGGAGATAACATATTCTGAATAAGGCTGATTAGTTGATACAATGCACACTAAGAATGAGTGAATCAAAATCCAGATAAGGCTAGAGAGTAAAATAAAGTCTAAAAGTATTTGAGAGTGAGTAGTTTCATGGCGTGGATTTGATTGACAAGTCGTGACACCAATAATTATATCGGCTGCAATTATGTTGAGTAACATTATGCATAATTTAATAGTTATATAATCCCCACAACTATTTCAATCTATCGAATGAAAGACAGTCAGTCACGTTTGTCAAGGTAAATATTCAAAACTTTCTAAGGATTTTGAAACACTCTATTTAAACTTGTGGTCGAATAATATAGAAGTTACAAAAATCAAGGACCCCATAAAAAAAAACATTGCAGCCGCTTTGGAACAGAACTGAAAACAAATTATTTGATTGTATTTCTTGACTACATTGACTGTGGAGGAAGACGAATTTTAGAGTTTCTTAAACTCCTGGTAGAGGGATTAAAATAATTTTTTGTAGTTGTTGTTAGCCGAGATGTGGTTTTATTGTAATGATCTTAATAACAACTCCAATGTACGTTTCTGTTCATATAAATCATGTTACATCATTAAAGTTTATCAAAGTAAATGATCCACCTTTGAAGCAATGTGACCCACTACTATACGTTCAGGCCTGGTTGTATCGACAAAATTGTGCTTGGTGATGTTCCTGAGCATTATAGAAAATAGTTCTGTTCATCGCTTTGATAGTTAGCATAAGCTGAAGAGATTCCGTTAAACTACTACCACATATATGTATATATTCTTTTTGATTTTAAAACCAATAAAATATATTCTTACATTTTAAACGCTAAATTATTGTTATTAGAATTTTCCACATAGTATGCTTGGATATAAATATACTTGGAATTAGGAGAACGACCGCCCCCTGCCTTTTTTTTTCAGGACTACCCCACTGGGCGTACTTAGTGTTTTCCTTTGTGCTGGTACAACCTACTTTAAGCTACAGAATATCTATCTCATCCCCACTTTATTATTTAAAATATACCTATAACTTTGATGGGTGGTAAGGCATGGAGCACAAATAAATGATAAATGATAATCCTCCTTAATAAATTTATCACGTCATGATAATGCAGGTAAATAGTGAATAGGCCTCAGATTTATTTACAAGACTATCCTATGTGCAATGGCAACCTAAATCTTAAGTAATGATGTTCCTGGTTAGTTCCAAAGATCACAAAATTTGATTAGTTAATAAAGTAATTTTGAAAGTAAAAGGTTAAATTTATCAAAAGCCTTAAACAGCTTGGAACTGCTATTATTTTACAAGAATTGGTATATATAGTTATGTCTGATACTGTACCGGAACAAAATACAATTTTCATCCATCTAAGAATAGATATACTCATTTTACACTATGGATACATTAAAATAAACCGTTTCCGGATTAAGTCATGGGCTTATCGTTATATTGTCAGGGCTATGGCCAACTTCCAAATGTAATTGCCACCGCGCGACAAGTGTGTGACCTTCTTCAGGCCACGATCATGAAGCAAGGCCACTGAACAAGCGGCTCCACCACGAACATGTCTGTGTTTCCATCACAAGTCAATCTCACTCCTACTATGCTCACTCTTTAGTTTCACACAAATATCTTTCTACAGTTTCAACGATTAAAACAGTTAAATGGCACCGTACTTTTTGTGATATTGGAATGGTACGTTAAAAAATTTTTGAGATTAATGTCCAAACTCAGTAAAAATGATATACATTCATATTAACTTTATTAAGATATATTCTTTGATATTATTTCATAAGTTTTATAAGAAAACTTCAACAATTTAATATATACTTATTGACCTATTTAATTTGACGTGAGTAAGGTAAGTTCATAAAATTTTACACTCCGTAAATTGCATTACAAAGGAGGGGACACATTTTACTAACGCTACATAATTGATATAAATCAAACATAAAGTAAGGCATAAACATCAATATTAGACTTTAAAACCATAAATATTTGCACAGCTGTACCCAAGAATACTGTGAATGTAAATAGTAATTGGACGCAATAAACAGTCAAAATTACTTTAGCCGAATCATTTCCAATGGATTAGATACATTAGCAAATCTTGTAACAAACTTAAAAGAGTGAAATGTGTGCACAAATAAATAAACCATTACAATATATAAATCACTTGTTAGATCGATAAGATCCTACGATCTCAGGAGAATTACAGAAAGCTCTACTATAAAAACTCTGCAGTTATAAAAAAATTGTTTTTAAAAATATACCAAAAATGCTAGCAAACAAGCAAACACCCATCAACAAATTTTACTTCTTAGCCAAGTATACAAACACAGCCTCATTTTAGAATATGTACTGCTATTCACATAATATTCGTTCAACGTATAACAACGATGTGTATATGGTAAGCAAGATCGGATAGGCGATATTGACAAATGGTTTAACAAGTTGCTATCAGAGATTCGAGATATTCCTTAAATAGGTGAATCAAAAATACAATTAGAATGTGAATTATTCAAGAAATGATTAACAATACTATGGCCAATATTGGTGGGCACGCATACTAAGGGGTCCATCTTGTTTGGTTAAGATTAGCCTGTGTTGAGATGTCAGGGGTTAAAATTTTATCTACTTTTCCTAAATGGTTTTCCATTTTATTTTCCCGCAAGTGTGGGTACGTTTGATCTCAGTCCTGCCTTTCCCATCCCTATTTAGGACAGTAAGACGCAGTCATTACACAGACAAAGATACAAATTAATTAATTAAAAGCTATTAAATTATGTGTAAATATGTTTTTCTTTTTAAAAACTTAGCTTAAAGACTTAAAGGTGTATCTTTAAGTACTTCGGATTGTTATTAAATCAATTATATTTATTGCTTTAAAAATCCAATTCGGATTGATTAATTGAAACGAAAATTATTATCAGGGGTTTTATAAAGACACATTATGAACCAAATGATAATACAGAGCTCGGCATAAGCAGCAGAAATATTTCGAATATATATATATATATATATATATATATGATAATTTATAAGAAAGACGCAGAAGAAAATAAAAATACTCGTACATATTCGTGTTCAGGACATTTTGAAGATTTATTGGTTTCTGTTTTCATTTAACTTTTTGCTCCCCCACTTGGATGTACTCCTCCAGGCGCCGGGTGAAATCATCCATTACCTTACGTAGCACGTCCTCAGTAATAACCGCAATTCTATATTTGATGCTCCTCTTCAGATGGATGTTCACAGGTACGAGGGGAACAAGGTGTCCATGAAAACACGTCGCATAGACGTACCATATTTATTTGTGTTTGGGCAATTTCTCAATTCTGATGGAACACGATGCCAGCCGTGTTGTACATTTAGTCCACGTGTCGACGCAGATTATCAATTGTATACGTGTTAAGTTATGCCAGGCTTTGTATACGGATTTGCCATCAAGCCTTATTAGTCTCCATCGTGGGTTATGGGGCCAGCGCTTGGGCACACCGGCTCAGATTGGTATGGGTTGGATGTAAGATCAGAAGCCTACAGAGAAGTATTTTCTTAAGGCTATCCTCAGCCTATAAAACAGTTGCAACAAGTGTATTGTGTGAGGCCCTAGGTATCTGGCCACTAGACCTAGAAATAAGAAGAGAGCGGCTATGTGCTGACAGCTTAAAGGGGATTTAGACAAGGTTGCTAAACTGACAAGAGAAGGAGTAATAAATGGTATCCCGGCGAGGGAAGCATTGCTGGGCAAGTGGCAGACAGAATGGAACCAAAGCACAGCTGGAAGAAGAACTTACCAACTGTTTCCCGGTGTCAGAGATCGTCTAAAACTAAAATTTTTACAGCCTTCCCCTGGGATAGTTCACTTTATCACTGACCATGGGTCGTACAGGGATGATCTCTACCTAAGAGTCTTGACAGAAGACAGGCTATGCAAATGCGGAGGGGAGGCTACCCCCGAGAACGTCGTACTGGAATGTCAACTAACTGTAAAATAAAGGGAAACAATGCGAGTTCCATTACAGGCCAGCGCAATGTATCATATATTGCGTGACGTGGATAGATGGGGTCTCCTAGATACAATCGAAAACAACGTGTCAAAGAAAGAGAAGGACATATATATATATATATATATAGCAGACATGAAGACTAGGAGACAGGTTACACAAGACGAACAAACGGAAGACAGACAAGGTAATGAGACCAGTGACTACAATGACACTACAGACAGACTCAACATCAGAGACAGAATCAGAAGACGTACTATGAAACTGGAACCAAGACTTAGATGAGACCAAACATAGATCTTACCGGCTGACAAGAGTGGAATGGGACGAGGAATTCCAGGTCATCTGGAGCCCAGCTGAGGAAGGCTCCCTTAGAATGCCAGTAGTGGAAGCTACTGAGGGACCTCAGGCAACTGAGTTACCAGCTGGGAATTATAGTAATCGAATAACATCAAGAGACGTGAGGAAGAAAACCCTCAACTTACATGGTCTGGCCCACTTGGCAACAAGTGAGGTGCTGAGCTGGAACGGTGGGGCTTCCGGTTCATAAAGGTTTCTTCATTGGCTGTTATCAGTAGATGAAGAGACCAGGAAGAATATTAAGATGCTCTGCGGCCACCGAGTTGCAAGAAATGTATTAGGTTTAAGTTATTTTAGTTAATATTTTCTTATGTTGTATTATTTTTAGTTTTAGCTCCAAGGTAGTGGTCTTTGCTGGAGGTAGTTGGAACAAAATTTCTGGTAAGGTGCCTCCCCAGCTGGGGCTCGCATCGATCCGGGGACTATTAGATCTGGAAGCGGTGGGACACCCAGCGGGGTAGGGTACCGGGGGCGTAAAATACCCGGGGTGGACCACTTAGTAGGATAAAATTAGATGAGGAAATAGGGACACTTAGATTAGGAGCTATAATCAACATCAAATTAAGTAATTTGATTGTAAATTGGATAAACTAGTAATTAGCGGAGGTAGAGAAACAATGTAACATAGGTCCTGAGCTAAGTGTCTAGGGTTCAGGACAGAAAGTAATGATAAATAAATGTTATGTTATGCTACTACCATCTCTACTCCAACATCCTCATTTTCATAGAAGAAAGGTCTATGAATATATAATGACGATGCAACGCACAAAATAGTTACCTTTAGAGAATCCAGTGATCGCTCATGAAGTTGATGTGGATTTTCAGTCAACCAGTAGCGATCGTTAGATTTATATATGCCTCCATTTAAATAAAAGTAGGTCTTTTACCAAATGAAAAACTTGTTGATACGATAGGGCACCCTCTACTGGTGTTTCAAGAAACAAGTGAAATAGTATAGTATTCATCATATCATCGTTTACACTGGTTTCTTGTACCTATTCGAATGGATGAGGCCTAAATCCATGAAGTATTTGACGCATCCTACGCTGATCTTAAATACTCAACGTGGCGATATGTCGAGCTGATAGCCTAGCGCTGTGAATGTACCACATGAAAACTAGCTTCTTGTTTTCAGTCATTCAAGTTTTAGGTTGTGTAATATCCTACAGTAACACTTTATTACGGAACTGCGTAACACATGACATGATAGAGTGTAGTACGGCACTTTTGGAGCATAAATTCCATTAAAAAAACTGCTGCTTAAATCTAAATGAATCACTCTATGCACGCAATATGAGTTTGTACACACTAGAGACACCAGAAATCTCCCACACCTGCTCAAGATATTTACATATTTTGTTTATTTGTAACGCATCTTTCTAGCCGCTATTATAAACAATTTTACCTTAGACAATTGAATAAAATTAATTTAAATAATCTTAATTACTTATTATTAAATTATTGATATTTGTAATTAGTACGTTTATGCAAAATCATTTATGTTTTATAACTTCATGATTCCAAAATAAATGTTAAATGTATTCATTTATAATAATTTAATATGAGTATTATACGCCGCATGCTAATAAGAAATGTCCTTTTGTAAATTATCATTTCATATATTAACCAAGCAATTTGTATTGAATTATAAATGTTTGTATAAAATTGTGCTCATTGTTTAGTTACTAATTTTTTTGTAAAGTCTGAAAAAAAATTCGATCTTCAGTGATAATTTAAGATGTAAAGCATGATTTTATTTTTATTCTAACAGTAAATAAATTATTACACGTAGTTTAAGATAACATATTGATGATGATGAATTAATAGGAACTGCACTAGTAGGATAAATAATAATAATAATAATTATTATTATTATTATTAGCACTGCGTCTTACTACCCGTTCGGGTTATACGCACGATAAATAATAATGTTACAACGCCAAAAACTTTCCTTAGGGCAACTTATCTGGTTCAAGCCCTAATTGTTTCAAAACGAATTGAAAATTCAAATTAACCTATGATGAACTATGTTACTTGGCTATTTATTTCTTTGATATACATTATTAAATAAGCTTGATAAGCTAAAAAGTGTTTATTTTTGAAACAGTGTATTCACTGAAATAAGCACAGGCCTCCTACATATTTACATTTTTATAAGTTTTTGGGTTGATTAATCGTAAAGATTGGACACAATTAGGGTTTAAAAATGTATTTAAAAATTTACTGAAAGATGAACATAGCAGAACGTCTTTATTGTAACAATTTGTATCGCACCACGTTCAGGTTGTACACATATGTGATATTTACGGTAGTGAGTTAGGGGCATGGAAGGTTGAATTAAGAGGTGTACCCGCATTTATGTGCGGAGAGAGTGGAAAACCATTTATAAATCCACCCTCCAGTACGGGAATCAGGATTACATCCTCAATCTCCTCATCAGTAGTCTAGTCCAGGGTGGTCCAACGTTTTTCATTTCAGGAGCTGGATTTGATTATCAGTTTGCGACGTGGGCCGAATATATATTTACTAATCCGACATTGGTGTAGGTAGAATTTAATTTGGGGGAGGGGGAGGGACGTTCTATGTAATTTATGACATGAGGTTAGACTCACATTTAAATCCTAAGGAAAAAGAACATTGCATTGAGTGATCCTCGTTTAGTGAGGTTATGAAAATTATACTCCTTTAAAAGATAATTAGAAAAGTGCTACCCCCGAAATTTGTTATAGTTTGGATACTCCTACATGCTATTTGGAGCAATCGTCCATTGAATTTTTTTTGAAAATTGTATGCCTCTAAACGGTATTTTAAGTAGCACTTATCCAGATTTTTTTTATAAACTGATTCCCTAGAAGCTGTTTGAAATGAATAGGATGCCCCCAACTTTTTTGAAATTTTAATGTCCTTAGATGTAATTTACAGTGCTCCTAGTCATGTTTCCCGCAAATGAGATGTATCTAGAAGCCGATTGAAGTTGTCTTCCTCCCCCAGCGATTTTAAGAAATTGGATGCCCTTAAAAGCTACTTGAAATGGTCCTCGCCTGGAATTTAAGAACAAATGCCTTTAGAAGCTGATGAAAGTGGTCTTCCCCCTACATATTTCTGAAAATTGAATGCTTTTAGAAGCTATTTGAGGTGGCCACCTCAGATATTTTTTGAAGATTGGATGCCTCTTGAAGCCATTTAGAGTGATATTTGCGTGGAAAATAAATGCCTCTAGGAAATATTTGCAGTGGTCCCTCCCTGACAAATTTTTGAAAAGAGAATTCCTCTAGAAGTTATTTGAAGTTTGATGCAAGGCCATATTACCAACTTTGGAAAACATCGGAGTGGGGATCGGGCAGTTGAACCCTATAACCCCCCTCTCTTATATAATATAGACCAAAAAAACAAAGCTTAATAAAAAGTATTTCCAAATACTTGTATAGAAAAAATATTTTTGGTTGTTAGAATCTTAAAAATTTTACTGACAAAATATTCATAAATTTTTCAAAAAATGATTATGAAATAAGCACGCGCGTACTCATGCACACACACACACACACACACACACACACACACACACACACACACACACACACACACACACTCACACAAA